>DWKL01002321.1:0-12897 GCA_018249415.1 Phareas burnsi | reverse complement strand
TACTAGAGTAATATTTACAATAGGTATGTACTTGTTGTAAATATTTAGATTATCATGATCCACATGTACATCACTAATAGACCAATGGTAAGATTGAGGCCTCTCATGCTGGAATGCCAAAGATTGAATATGGTACACATAGCGACGTGACCACCTGAGTCTTCAGGAATAGTAATACATTTATATACAACCATATAGGACTTGAGTCCCGTTTGAGATTAGATGTGGGTGTCCATTAGCTGTAGCGATGACTACATTAGGTAGCCTGCACACTAATTCACTATTCTTTACATATAAAAAAAAAATTGCTACCTAAGTTCAAATTGTTACAACTACCAACTTCCATACAAAATGGGACACAAGCATGTAGGTTATTTCACAATATTTTCCCTCCCTTAAACACATTGCCTGCAGCAAACAGACCTGATATGTTTAATGTCTGCGGCACTTGTGCAGCTCACACGCATTCGTTGTACACCACCATACTGGAACACACCTGTTGTGTTATGAGTTGCACCGATGGATTGTTTCGAATATTAGTGTCCATGTGTTGTAGTCAATGTGGTGACACATTGAATGCGGCACACGGGTGGCACAGACAGTAAAACACGACAGGTGTGTTTGTTTGTCGCAGTCAATGTGTTAAAACAAGTGATAATTATTTTTTATTACACCCATGTCTTACCACGATCTTAACCAACAGTGAGTGAAGTATTCATCGTGCCACTTGCCTGCTACTGTATTTATTTTAATAAAATTCCAGTTCCTTTATTTGTTATGAATATATGACACATTTCCATTTCAGGGCTGTGGACTCTGAGATACTCAATATCTTACGTATGCGTTATGAAGACTGCATGATGTATGAGAGACCTGATATTAATACCTGCAGGCCCCTTTGGGAAAAATATAAGCAGGCTGAAGAAGCTTGGTTTATCAAGTGTAAGTTTTATTTTTTAATATTTTTATTGAGCTTGCTAAACTAGACAAAAGCTTTTTTGGTGAAACTTACCTTTGTACATTATTTGTTAATATTTACCAATCCTGATATGCCTATAAAATCACCCTATTTTATAGGCATATCAGTAAACTGTAAAAATGCAGGATATTTTTAATTTTATTTTTTTGTTAGGTTTTGCAAGCATAGAAGTATAACTTCCTCCATATTTTGCTCCTAATTCATAGTAAGCTATATGCAGAAATATGTATGAATTGTAATATTTATGAATGCAATTTTTATAGTTCATATATATTTTCGTATTTTTTTCGTATCGTATTATTCGTTCGTATATATTTCGTAAGTTTCGTATATACCCCAAATATGTGATTAACTTGTAACCATATGCCTGTGTGCTTAGATACGCAATGTATTTTTTTTTATTTACATTAATATCAGGAAGATGTACATTGAAAAAAAATTACCCGGCATGATTAACACATTGACTGCGGCGCTAATATTCAAAACAATCCATCCGTGTGACGCGTAACGCTACAGGCGTGTTCCAGTATGGCGGTACGCACAATATGCGTGCGAGCCGCACGGTTGGCGCGGACAGTGAACCACGACAGTTGTATTTGCCACAGTTAATGTGTTCAATATAAAGTAATACTGATTCCTTTTATTTTTTTCTATTGTTATGTTGTGGTAAGAAAATATCTTCATTGTATGGGTATTCTTATATCAGCTATTTATTAAAGTAATATTTTCACTTAATACGAACAAATTAAATATGAAGGCAGAGATGAGCGTGTGAGTATATATTGTAAATACTCATTGTATTTTAGACACGTTGTGTAGTCGTAACAAATCATTTTAATGGTCGCCCTGCTAGCATGTTAGTAAATTCCCTTGCAAAATAAACCAATAAACACGAGCGTTTAAACATTTTTACAAATTATTAATATTTTTTTCCATTTTATCTATTCAGATGGTGATTTAGGAGCATATGCAGATGCTAAGAAAGCATACATGAAGCAAAAACATCGCATGGTTTGGGAGAGACGCCATGGCCCCTTGTCTGATCACACTCAGTGATCTATTATTAATCTAGGGAATGTAAAGTCTTGTCTAAACATAAATAGGTATTGTTAACTATTGCGACAAAAAAATAAATATTAGTACAATACTTTTGTTTTTCTATACAAATAAATAATTTAAAATTTACCTCCCATTGATACGAGATGAATACTTTGAGTGTAAATGAGTTAAATAAAACAAAATTTCAAAAAATAACATTTATATTCCAACACTACGGTCATTTTCATGCAATTATGACGAGATACGACTTCAGACATACACACTGATTTACTAGTTGGAAATACAACAAGAAATTAATGATCACAGAATTACGAAGACGTAGAAAAAAACACTAACATCTTCCCTTACTGTACTTGAAATATCTTAAACTATCTTAAGGTTATAAATTTAAAACTTTGTTATTGGTCACAAAAGTAAAAACAATATTGGCTTAAAAGTACTTAAGGTATCTGCTACAGTCTTAAGAAATTCAATTCATTCGGAAACGGTGCATATAATTAAGTTTCTCATTGTATCTCTTACTATATTATTATGAATAGAATTTCTTTCAATTTTAAAATCTCATTTATAGTCACAAAATAATAGAATTAAAGATAAAGATTTATCCGCCAATTTAAATCTTGTAGCAGAATTTTATATCAATCTTACAACATAGGTAAATATATATGATATTTTAAAATTGGACAGGTGGCTTATTTGGTACAAAACCTAATGTGCTAATTTCAAATGCAGACTGGCAGTGCTATAATACAAATTCATAAAATAAAATTGCATTAAAATAATACACCAGATTACATAGGACTATTTTAACCGGCACAAAAACGTGACTAACTGGATACATGATAGCTATATCTCACAGTCGATTAACATCTTGACTGCGGCGGTAATATTCGGAACAATGCAGCCGTGTGGCCCTAAGCACAACAGATGTGTTTCCCGCAGTCTTGGACCGTACCCAAACGCCAGTGCGGCGGCACACGCCTTGCGTGTTTAAATTAGCGAGCCACCGGTGCGGCCGCACACACCTGGCATGTTTTTGTTCCGGAACGGGACCACGTTTGTGTGGTCCTGGCCTGGCGTAGCGCCGGCGGAAAACACAACTGGTGTTTGACCGCAATCTTGCGTAGGTTTAAATGCAACATACCGTATGCGTGCGAGCCGCACACGCGGCGTGGACAGTAAAACTCGACGTGTGTGTTTGCCGCAATTAACGAGTTAAGGGTGTAAATTATAAAATGACTATCATACTTCAAATTTAATTTTAGTTTTGTCCCAGTTTTCAAGTCCTAATATGCAAGGGCCTGCTCACATACCAAATTAACAGATTGAAAAAATAAATAAAGTACCGCTATTCCACATTAATACATATTATGTAATATCTAACAACTAGTAAAGATCGTAAATAAATGTGCTTTGTTGTACCAATTAAGATAATATTAATGTACACTTTATACATAAATAGATTTTGTAGCATTATCTCACCGGTTTACGTGTGCCATTGGTACTTGAATATCACAGAATTTCACGAATTCTTACTGTATGACTGACATCATTCAAAACTACACATTTATTTACAACACATAATCACACAAACACACTGTCTTCTATACAAAGCGATTGATCTACAAATCGTATAGTTTTTTTGCAAATATCTTAAAGGCTATTTACTTACTAAAACGGTCAGATTTCTAAATATAATTAATTATTTAATTGATCAACACTAAATCCAGTGGCGGTCGGTTGAAACAGATTTACGACGGCCCACTGTAATATCTTAAACTAATATTAATTAATATTCAGATTTGCCTTAATTAATAAATTATCTATTCTAAATCAATATAAAAATATGTTTGCCCAATTTATTAATGTGGAACACGAATTATACCAAAACATTTGTCAAAAAGAAACAATCATTGCACTTCAGGCACAAGCATACCTTATAAAAGCAATATAATTCACCATTTCAAAATTTTTATAAAAACTTTTGAACCTTTATAATTGACTTTACATCATGTTGAAGTGATTTAAAGTCGTGTAGTTTAACATTTCGACAAAAACCTGGCATTTTTTTTTCTTACAACAATACTTTATAAACATTTCAAGAATATAAAACGTTCTCTAAAATTACATAAATTCGAATAAGTGATATTTCTACGGCCAAAGTAAATTGTAAGATTCCAATTGAGTGCGACGACAACCACCGACGAACACAATACAAACTAAGTCACGTAAAGCGAAATTAAAATAAATATAATACATACTCACAGAATCGATAGAGATCAAATATCAAAGGATAAAATTCTTTACACATAAATCCACATTTTGTATGATTATTGTACTTTCATTTGAACATTCGAAAAATGTTATAAGCGCTTACCGTTTTACAACAAACTATACGCTAACTAGTCCTTAAACAAGATTGAGCCTCAAACTATTATTAAAATGATATGTACCATGTTAATTCTTCCATTCATGAAATTAACATATAGTTTACATCACAATACCTTCAGAAATACTCACATATAAATGACAAATGTAACTAGAACCTAACTTAAATATG
This sequence comes from Phareas burnsi, assembly GCA_018249415.1. Taxonomy (NCBI): domain Eukaryota; kingdom Metazoa; phylum Arthropoda; class Insecta; order Lepidoptera; family Hesperiidae; genus Phareas; species Phareas burnsi. Next base: position 8,299 of record DWKL01002321.1, on the reverse strand, counting down.
AAATTTTATAATGTCAAAGTATAAAATAAAACATAAACCAGCCACAATTTATGAAATAATTTCATTTCACTTCATAAATTATTGTATGGATCTAGTTGAAATCATTAGGGAAAACATACAAAATGAACTTAAACAAAAGCTCAAATGGAGTAAAAGTACAGAAAGCCGGAACATTAGAGCCAAATAGTCGTCTTCATCGTAACATGTTCTTCACAAATATGCCAATGAGCCAGACCACATACGAGTTACATAGCTGCACTTGATAACATTTTACGAACGTTGGAAGTTCTTAATCTAAATAAACACACAAAAATATACACGATCTAAAACATTATTGTTATAGACATCACAATTCTTAGGACACTTGTATTTGTCTAGTAGATAAAATTCGTTGCAACCCTTCTGTACAAAACCTTCCACTGGTTTGGATATCAAAAACGCATGTATCATTATCGCTTCTTATTATAAAAACATGGAAAGGAATGCTTAGGTTTAGGTGGGAATGATATTTAAACTGCATCAAACTGGGCTGCCAAACGTGTGCGACCTGTTATGAAACAAGACAAATTAAATTAAAATGAACCAAATGAAGTACAGGTTCAGAAACACTTAACTAAAAATAAATATTCCATATTTTTCCATTCGACAATTGATACCAAGCACCTCCCGTTACTTTTTATGTTAAAGCCAACTTTTCTGTCACTTATTTTATTCTTTTTATTAATATTTTCCAAAAATTAAGGTAAACCGAATCATAGGACATCCTCTCTCTCTCTTTATAACAATCTATGTATATATTCTAACATTAGTTTTAATTTTTTTCGTTCATATCGCTACGAAAGCGTCATACTTTAGTTCTTTAAACTATGATTTATTTTATTCGCAAACACACCATTTAAACATCCCTACATCACTCCCACAATTAAGACGAATCTGAAGATACCTCATTGTTCTTAAAACCCATCAACGTGCTTAGGCTGCGGCTGAGTTGGTCTACAATGGAACCCTATGGCGCTATGCACCACGTGGAGGAGGAAGAGGGGGGATTATCGGGTCTCGAGGGTACCCTCTTTGCCCGGGCTTGTTCTCTAGGAGATAAATACATCCCGGTGATTATTATATTTGTACATAATGCCACAATATTAATTACAATATAGTGCGTAAGTATGCAATCAGGGCCAGCCCCACAGTTTAGTGGGCGGCTGCGATGTACCACGTCCTCATGTTTGGGTCAGCTGTCGTCCCCCTGATGGTCGGAGGACGCCGACCCCATGAGCTTCCGCTAAAGCTGTCTGCCACCCGGTGGTGACCGACCACGTTGATCTGGTGGCGGCGATGCGACAGTTATTCCAACAAAACAAACTCTTATAAACATAAATGACGATGGCCGCGACACTAAAGTAGAGCTCTCGGTGGCTCTACTCCGAAGGCACCACGGTCACACTGATTCCTGTCTTATAACAGCAGGGTTAAACGCTGTCGTGTTCTGTTATGAATGGTGTGGTAACAGAGATACAATAACACGAAACATTCCAACTTAGTCCTCAGGGGTAGCAACGTGTCCGTTAGCTAAGATTGGACTTGTATCCTATTTGGGATTGATCTCCATTGGCGGCAGTAACCACTTATCTAAGGTGGATTACATATGTGTTTGCTACTTTTATGTTTAAAAATTCAAGCAACGGGTAACGTTTATTTGTTTATAAATGCGGATATGTGATGATGTTGCATCGGGATCACCTTATCACTGTAGCCGCGGACTTAGTGTAAACGCGCATGCTTCTGGGCACCCGGTCAAAGAGAATTAATATTTATAAAATATTACAGTCGCGACACTGCATAGATTTTATTTTATTTTATTCATTACCTTTAGAGCAGATCACAACAGCCCAAGTTGCCATAACGCTGAAATAGATGTCGTAAAGCTCTCCTAGCTACCCAACCCAATTTATCAGATCCATACTCAAATTTTTGCATAGTAAAGTGATAACACTTACGTTTTTCTTGACTCAACAAGGCCGTTGGTGTTGGCAAAGCACTTGCTGGCGGCGAGCACCAAATATTCGACTTTGGGGATTCAAACACTCGCGAACCCTGTGATAATTGAAAAGCTAAATAAATTTTTTGAAAAAATATTAATAATAATGTAGTAGGCGTAGCTGTAATCAAAATATATTTGTCTGATTGCATACTGAAAATGTGTGTATATGACAGGTACACGGTGTTCATTACTAGTGATCTATTAGATTACATACAGTCAATGTTTTAGTAAATCTAAGGGCACCACCTTCATATTCACACACGCCATCAAAAAGCTATTTGGCTACTTTGTAAGAACATGTTCTATTGTTTACGTTCCAGTAACCCTACGTGAACATTGCGCCAACTCTTGCCACACGCATAAGAATACTATTATTATTTACTACCAATAGAACAAAAACAATTGATTGATACTAAGCTAGTGAAGTAAAGGGCCAGTCCCTCATGCACGTTTCCATGTTTCTTAACTTTTGCTTTAATAGTGAAGAATAATATAGTGAGGAAACTACACTACACAGAAACTACACACCTGAGAATTCATCATAAAGTTCTCAAAGGTGCATGATGTCTACCAATCCACAATTGGCCGGTGTGGTGGATTATGGCTTAATTCTTCTTACTCTGAGAGACCTGCTCAGCATTGTGATACAGATTGATGATGAAATAAAGATAGGCCGAAAAGAAGTAATCCATGGTCGTTAACCATTATAAAAAAAAGTATACACTTATCACTTGCCTTCTGTCCGGGCGGAGTGTCGTGCACGGAGTAGTCCTCGAGCGCGACGCGGACCGGCGCGAGGTCGCGGCGAGGCGGCTCCACGCCCGCGCGGAGTGCCCAGCGCGTTCCCGTGCCGTCCGCGCCCTCCAGCTTCCAGAACACCGCCAGGTGCCGCCGAAGCACCTCTACCAACCCCTCTGTGCCTAAGGATTTTTCTTATGTAATATGAGTAGCAAAGAAGCTAGCAGTCCACCTGATGTTAAGTGGTCACTGCCAACCACACACAACTCTAACGCATGCTAGATGACTATATTCTTTAGACTATCATTTAACACAAAAAGGTACTAAAATATATGATTAGATATAGTACTGATGTGTATTTAATAAGAAAACATATATAAAATATATACGCAGAAAAATAACAGTGTACACACCGCAATAAAACCTTGTTTACCATAAAAATAATGCAAATCAAATAGTTACCCATATCTGTGTTCGAATCATGCGTCCCATAGCGTTTCGTAAACTCGACGTAGATTTCCACAGAGGAAAGTGACCCCGAGAAGTCCGCCAGAATTTGGGCTATGCGCCACACCGTACGCCACGTAGACGACACGCGAACGTGCCGATCTGATACTTCCACGACGCCAGACGCCACCAGCTCTTGCAAGTTCGGCTCCATGTTGCACAGTCGACGGAATGCAGTGACGAAGTATTCTTCCGTGGAACCGCGAGCGACGCTCCGGTCGGCCGACAGCACCGCGCAGGCCGAGAGTGCCGCGTTCGCCCAACGCGGAGAATCGCCCGGGGCGTGGACTATGCCGTTATCTACACACCCCCCGATCGCGTACACCAGGGCTTCCAGAGACGTCACGTCGAGCATATCGGGTAAGGGCGGGGCCCCGAATTGCGCCGCGTAACGGGCAGAGAACGCTACGACCGGTACCGGAGTGAGGGTTTCCAGCCGCTGGGCCAATATCGCGCGCGACGTCATGGTAGTCAAGCGAACGCTGCGCTCCCCTGAACTCTCACAGTACACCACCACCGCCTCCGGTATCAACTCGAACAGTTCCACGAGCTTGACGCAACCGTAGTGGGCGACGCGCAACTGGCGCCCGAAGTGCGCGTGGTAAGCGGGCACGAAGCGGGAGAATTCCATCCTCAAGTTGGGCGTGTAACACAGCAGCTCGACGGCTTGCATCGCGAACTCGACGGTGCGTGCGCGCTCCTCGGGCGTGGGCGTGCGGCGCGGCAAGGCGACGGTGCCGTCCGGGGATATTATGACGCTTTGCGGGGTCACCCTCTCCATCAGCTCCTCGATTGTGCACACGCCGTAGTCCACCGGAGTGAAAGGCCGGCCGATTGTTGCTTGATACAACTGAGGAATGTCTTGCACGTGAATCGCGCGGCCGGGTTGAGCGTTCAGCACTTTTACGAGGTCGGAAGTCCAGCGACGACCTTGAGCTGTCGCTGATATCGTTATCACGCGGTACGAACCAGAACCCAAGACCTGAATTAATAAAATGAATGTAAATACTCGTACTTTATTTACTTTATAAGACATTGTAGTGATGTCTTTATACCCACCACGATAGCGTTTCCGAGAGCGGAGAGCAAATCTGGCAGTTTAGTGAAACCATAATCGGCTACGCGACACTGGCGACCGAAGTGATGATGGAAAGCAGGAATAAGTCTACGAAAAAATAATCAATTATAGTACGTTTTGTTTAGACTTGAAGCATCATCCAAAGGAAAAATGTTAAATTGACAAAATCTATATATACAATAAAAGAGCGACGAGTTTTATTAAAAAAAAAAACATTAAGCCTTTAATCTTTAGACATTAATAAACATTTACAATTGCTTTACAAAGAACAGTTTTGTCAGTACAATTCTTGGTAATGTTCAATTCAATCAGCAGAAGATTAATTGATTTCGCTCATTTAAAAATCTGTTAAAATATATGAAAATAACATTTGATGTGATTGCTGGCTGCAACCCTTTTTTTATATCCCATTGCTGGACACAGGTCTCTCTTCACAACTAGAGCCTGTCGACAATACCTGGAGCATAGTCCACCACGCTGCTTTAATGCGGATTGGTGAAGAACCCTCAAAAGCTACTTCGTGTTGAACGTTTTCGCACGGATAGATCATTTCGAATATTAGTGCCGTAGTCAATGTGTTAATTAACTTTGTAGACAAGTTCCATTCTACGTACTTCATATACAAGTTATCTCAGCACGGTACACATGAATGCCGACTTGCTACTTACTTGCTGAAAGGTATCGAGCAACGCGGAGCGGTTCTCAGCAGATCAATGAGCTCCCGTTCAAACAGAGCTAACATAGGCTCGAGGGCAGGCGCCGTGCGCGGCCTGTCGCGCTCGTTGCTTGAACGTGATGTATCACCTAAAAATTACAAACATCTTAAATTCAATATTCAATAAAATGTGTTAAAGCTAGCTATATGTCATACACTTGTATGCTAGATACTACAAGTACAGCAGTCACTATGACTTACTTTGTATTCTGTGGAATATGGCACAACTTTATTTTTTATGTTCGAAGAGTATCAAACGAGCGTGCAGCCCATGTGATATTAAGTGGTCACTGCAGTCCATGGACACCTACATTTAACCTCCAACAAAACTAAAATTCTGTCTGATGACTAAGATGGTTGCCTGTTTGTAAGTGTGCCCGGCAACCGTACCTCTCCAACCGAAACACAAAAACTGTTTCACAGCGGATTATGAGGGCGGTTGTGGTACTTCCCCGGATTAACTATAGTTCTACCACCTCTCTAATGCTATTACTACTACAGCTACCAATACTACTCCCAGTACTCAGTATGACTAGTAATTTATGAAAAAATGGTACGAAGTACTCAAATACAACAAGTATTTTCTAGGATAATATCAGTACTAGGAAAGTACTCCCTATGCATTCTGTAGGAAAATTTCACTATTACTACTAATATTGCTCTACATAACAAGACAAGTTTTTTGTGAAAGAGTGCCACTATTACTACTAGAGTTGTACTTACTATGACTAGTATACTGAGTGGTGTAATAAGACATTAGTGCCACGCCCTGACTAGTTTGGTTGTGCCACTATTATTAGTGCCTACCTATATATATACCTATATTAGTGCCTACTAACACTCACTACTGTATCGGGATGTGTCACGATGAACGGACGCTGCACGAAACCTGGCGGACTTGCACCATTACCATTGATACTACTAGGAAACTATTCTCTATTACTTCTGTTCTTCAGAGATGTGTGAAGACGCGCAGCCAACGCTCTCTATCATATCAGGTTGTATCAATACGACTACAAGCACTACAAGCAAAGAACTCACTATGACTAGTATTCTGCGGTGGCGTGTCCAGGCGGGCGGGCGCCGCGCCGCGCCACGCGAGGTGGCGGGAGGGGCTGTCGCGCAGCTCGAGCGCAGCCACGTTCCGCAGCAGCAGCTCCAGCGGCACGCCGCGCCGCGCGTCGCACACCAGCGGCGGGAACGATGCCTCGTAGCATTCCACGAAACTGGATAACGAATATTGACTTTAATATCCCGGTTGATCTAAATAAATATGAGGCATTCCAACTTAGCCATTAGGAACAACAAAGCGATCGTGTGATCGAATTCGAGTAGAGCTTTTGGTCTATTTATGGTTTTTAACAGGTGACCATGAATGGCAATAACATAGCAGCAATAAGTGTGAAAGGCGTGTATGTGGTGTGCGGCATTTTGGCAGTAATATTGCTACACCAATATGCTAACCTAACCTAACCTAACTACAATACGAGTAAGAATATTATTCAGGCCTGGAGTGAAGAGATCATTACAAACCTAAATTGCAAATAGACTTTCTAATCTATCTACTATATAAATAAATACAATTTATTCATGGTAATTGCATAAATATAATTGTATATAGTTTGTATAAATATCGAGATGACCATAAGACAATATATAACATCAATTCACCTTAATAATGGCAAGATTCCACCGTGACTTTCGAGTAAAATTTGTACATTTTTGGAGAGCACTGAAATCTCCATGAACACTGGTTGCAGAATGCGGCTGCCGTCTTCGTGGCCGGTGTTCAGCCCTGCGTGGACGTGGCACTTCCACGGCGCTTCCTCCATCTCCGTACTGGACACCGGCGATAAGTCTATCAACTGGACCATGCGACCGAACCCTTCGTGGATGATCACAGTATCCTTGACTTTGGCAATGTCGGACGTCGTGAGCGCGCAGCAGTGTCGACTGGCGTAGGCATCGCGAAGTCTCAACAGAGGTAGCATATGGTTCTTCTGATCTAGAAGGATCGCTCGCAGCCTCGCCCTAAGCACGTCTAGGTTGGGTGCAGGTGAGGGTCTCCCGAGGGACAGCTCGAGCCTGCGGCCCGCCCACTGGTTGTCGAGGCGGCGTTTGTGTACGCGAGCGATGGCGAGCCGAGCGTCCCATTCTGAACGCAATACTACAGTGGCTAACGGTCCCTCGCCCGCTGCCCATACTGATACGCGCACTACAGGGACGTATTGGTTAAATAGTTTCATCAGCATTTCCTGTAACAGACACAAAAATTACCTCATAAGTAAGATGAAGTTTGTTAGTTTATGACATACTAATAAACACAAAATTTGTTTATGCTTTGCATACATAAGATGAATACTTTGATGCACACTCGCATCTAACCTCAAACAGGACTGAAGTCCTATCTAAGGTCGTATGTAGATGCGTTACTGTTCCTGAGGACTATGACGGTCACTTCTTTATGTGTACCCGACATACGCACCTTTGCAACCGAAACACAAGAATTGCTTCACGACGGATTATGTTCACGGCGTAATGTGAGGGCGGCGGTATAGTTAATTAATGAAACTAATTAATAAAACGGCAGACTAATTAATGAAATTAATGAACGTCTCACCTGGAGTACGGTGGGCTCGTAGGGCGGCAGGTTGGACACTGTCAGCTCCGCGGTGGTGTCGAAGTCGACGTCGCTGTGCTCGCTGAAGGACGCCGATGAGTTCCACGGGGAAACCGCGCGGCTCTGGCTCGGCTCGCGGCGGCTGTCGTCCCCGCTGTTGGACGACGAACAACCCGACCGGTCTAAGCTCGCCGAGCCTGAGAGATATATTCATATTATTTAATCAAGATTAATCCAGAGATATGTTTATATTATATAATCAAGATTTACTGAAGGATTTATTCATAATAAGGAATTAAGATTAATTTAGGGATACGTTCATATTGAGAACCGCGCATAGCTGTGTGCATAAATCGTAACCCATCTAGAAATGTGTGGGGAGTTGAATGGGTGACCGTTAGTGTCTGTCGGTCCCGGCTGTTAACATTGGATAGCAGTCGTTAAACCTTGTCAGAGGCATTAAGGGCGCTTTGAAAACATTCGCCATGGATTGGCCACTAATTCTGCCGCATTAGAGCAGCTTGGTTTTTTTTTATGTTTGTAAAGTAGCAAACGAGCATGCAGGCCACCTGATGTTAAGTGGTCACCGCAGCCCATGGA
>DWKL01002320.1:0-12899 GCA_018249415.1 Phareas burnsi | reverse complement strand
GGGCCACCTGATGTTAAGTGGTCACTGCAGCCCATGGACAGCCACATGTGCTCTCAAACAGGACCGAAATCATATCTGTACCGCCTCAGATATGATTTCGGTCCTGTTTATGTGTCGTCGTATGCTGCTGAGCACTTAGACGGTCGCCTCGCTGACACGGTAACCACATCTCTCCGACCGAAATACAAGAATTGTTTTACGGCAGGTTATAAAGACGGATTATGGTATTCCCCCGAACGAACTGTTAAACTTGGACCACACAAACGAGTTTATTCTCACACTTTACTGTACAATTGCAGTTCGATTTATATATTCGGTAGTCGCTGCGTAGTCGCAGTTGCGCCACACTTACATTCGTCAAGGCGCTGCTACAGTGCAGCGGAAGCGATAACGGTGCTAATTAAACTGTAACAGCACTGAGATATGATAGCCTGGTGGTAAGATTCTGCCCTCTCACTTGAATTTGCGGCTCAAACGCAGGGAATTTTGATTTTTTTAATTTATTAGCGTATTATAAAATTAATTGTCATTTGCTTTAACAAGAAGGAAAACACCGTGAGAATACAAACGAGAGGCCTCACACGGCCAGAATCTTAACTATTAGGGTATCGCTGCTTTATATAAATACCTAGAGATAAACAAAAAATCTGAAATCGTAATTTATGTTTCTGCTTACCAAGTAAAAACGTAAATTACGATTGAACGAAATTCATAGCTTTTTTATAGTCTCGCTACTATTTCGCAAATCACAGTAACCAACCCTAAATTAATCCCGACATATATTGCTGTGTCGCTTTTATATTTTATCGTTTACTAGCGTCGTATTTTCACTGACTGTCGACTGCATCCTATCGTCGAATTTATGTTCAGACGTGTTAGCACTAAACTGTGTTACTGGTAATGTTATATGAAGCATTTGGTATCGTTTAATGTCATATAATTATGAAATTTTATCGGTGTTTGTCTATACAAATCTATATATATATATATATATATATATCATTATCGTCAACCCATTCATGTTCCACAGCTAGCTACTAGTTTATTCTCAGGATGAGAAGGGTTAGGCCACAGTCCGCCGTGAGGTTGGAGAAGTTCGGTTGCCGGGCGCACTTACAGCGAGGCGACCATCTTAGTCTTCAGGAGTAGTGACACATCTACGTACGACCTCAGATAGAAGTTCAGTTTTGTCTGACGTCAGATGAGGGTGTCTATGTCCATCAGGTGGCCTGCAGGCTCGTTTGCTACTCTTCAAGCTTAAAAAAATGTCAAACTACCCACTCTATCATCATGAAACCGTTGTAGCTAGGCATGGCTCTTCTCAGTGCGAGAAGCAGAAGTGGCAGCAGTCCGCCGTGAAGCCATTCTTGTTTCGGTAGGAGCGGTGTGGTTGTCGGGTACACTTAAAAGCGTGGTGACCATCTTAGTCCCCCAAGAGTGATGATACAACGTACGGCTTTAGTCCTGTTTTGAGGTTAGATGCGGATGTCCATGGGCTAAAATATGAAATTAAAGATTCGTGGTTTTTTGGGGTTTCCCCATAGAAGAGCTCCGGCCAGAAGCTTCATAAATTTAAATAACTGTATCGCATGCGCTTGCACTGTGCTCAATCCTATAGCATCTCTCAGACGTTCTAGATGTACCTTTCAATACTTTATCGCTTACGAGCGCCGTATCTTACACGGACATCGATTGCCTACAATCGTCGGATTTATGTTCGAACATGTTTCTATGCTAAATACTACGATATTGTATAAAACGATAATATCCACTTTATATGTTTTATATGTTAACATTTTTCGAAGGTATCTGCGCGTTAGAAATTAATTATCACTTGCTTTGACGGTGAAGGACAACATCGTCAGGAAGTCTACACATCAAAGAGTTCCTTGTATAGTTCTCAAAGGTGTGTGAAGTCTAGTAATCCGCACTTGGCCAGGGTGGTAGACTATGACCTAATCCATCTCATTCTGATGATGATGGAAAAATAATTTGTGTCTAATTACGTCAATTCAGAAGATAGGTATGTGTCATAACATTAAACAATATAGACACTATTTTCCCCAATAGTTGGCAGCACTAGCCCTTTTATTTTTACTCTGCTCTTGGGCTCTGGTCACGGTGTTAGGCTATAGGTGGTGGTATTGTAGGCAGACCGGAAAAGAACCGCCGCCGCCCCGTATAACCCGCCGTGAAGAAATTTTTCTGTTTCTGTTGGAGACTTGTGGTTGCCGGTACACTTGCAAACCAGTTGACCGACTCAGTCCTCAGGAGTAGTAACGCATCTACGTACAAGTTTACGTAAGGTTTCAGTTTTGTTTGAGATTAGATTTGAGTGTCCATGGGCTGCCGTGACCACTTAACGAGAGGTGACGTACATGCTCGTTTGTTATTCTTCATACATTTAAAAAAAACTTCTTCGTCGTCGTCTTAAGCTCACAGAGCTTACGTATAGAAGTGCGCATAGTCTCGCGGCTAATGCAGATCGTAACCGATGTACAAAGTGAAGCAGAAGTGAATCGGATGGGCGACCGATAAAGACGCACACTTCATGCGCTTCCGTGTTTCGGAGGACACAAAACATTAGTAGAATTAAGAGCTCATCTATAAAGATTCATAATCTATAAAGTGAAGCTACGTCGGGCGCGGTTGAGAGTTGGATAAGCAACCTCTAGTGGCTACACCTTATAAATTCTGTGCCTCGGAGGACACGAAGTGTTCGTAGGATTGAGAACTCATATATAAATATTGATAATCTGTAAAGTCAAGCAACGTCGGGCGCGGTCCAGAGTTGGATGGGTGGCCGCTACACTTCATGCGCGTTTCCGTACTTCGGAGGGCATATTAAATTCGTAGAATTTAGAGCTCATCTACAAAAATTCATAGTAAAGTGATCGTTTAAGATTAAATGGCGAAAACGGTCATTCGATTAAGCCTTAATACATGTGAGTTAAGATAATTACACCATAAATTAACTCCGAGTAACCAATAAATACTATTTACCGACATATTCCACATTTAATAATGCAAAGCGGTCGCAATTAGAAAGGAAGATATGTTTGTCTATGTAATCTATCGCCATCAATCCATTGCTGTCCCACTGCTGGGCATAGATTGAAGAGTTATAGCCCACTATCCTGGCCAAATGTAGAAAAATATATTTTTTATGCCTAAAGAGTAAACGTGGAGACCACCGGAAGTTAAGTGGTTATTGCAGCCCATGGACACCCACATTTAACCAGTATGACAGTAAGAAATTGGGCTGCAGTAAGCACTTAACACCCGGTGGTCTCCACGTTTGTTTGCTACTGTTCAGGTATAAAAAATATTTTTCACATTTGGCCAGCATGGTGGACTATAACTCTTCATTCTGTGCCCAGCAGTGGGACAGCAATGGATTGATGACGGTAGATTACGATAGACGACAGATTCGCTTCTCTTAATACATATAAAACGAAGCAAATCTATCTGATCACAGCATATAAGTCCTCGAGAAAGACGAGGCTAAACTTTCAGTTGTCAATTGAAGGACGCTACCAATTAACGCTATTTTGTACGTAGAAGTTTATAAGCGACAAATTTTGTTCCTACAAGAGATTGCTCTATTTTGAAACCATTTCGATCGTGTCCAACGCGTACGCAGAGCAGTTTCCCACGCATCGGCTATCACACTTTCGTAACTGGAGTCGAATGCCGCGACTCGTACCCACAGCCCGTCGAATTAGTGCAAATCTCATATCGTTAAACATCTCGCTTGGATACGGACGAAACTGTATTCGTACAGCGACAGACCTCCCGCTGTGCTTTGAAGAATTCGATTGTACACTGGGCCAGATAATTGCTAGCGGAAAAACGTTGAAAGCGCTGAGTCGTCATCATCGTCAACCAATTGATGTCCTACTGGACGGCACGGGTATTCTTTCTGACTGAAAAGGGTAGGGCATAAGCCACCACGCTGGTAGATACGTATTGGTAGATTTAACACACCTTCGAGAACTTTACAAAGAACTCACACGTGTACAGGTTTCCTCAGGATTTAAAGCAAGTGGTAATTAATATTTAATACGTACTTAACTTTGAAAAATAAGATCTGCGTGCGGGAATCGAACCCCGGAATCTTAACCACTAGGCTATCACACACAAGCATTCAATATTAAGAAGAAACAAAAAGCCTGAGGAGAGTGGCAAACGAGCGTGCAAGCCGCCTGATGTTAAGTAGTCACTGCCACTTATAGACACCCAAATGTAACCTCAAATATGGCTGGGACCCTATCTGAAGTGGTACGTAGATAAGTCCCTACTTCTGAGGACTACGCCTCCCTGTAAATATTCCCGGCAACCATACCTCTCGCAACCGAAACACAAGAATCGCGTCACGGTGGATTGTGAGGGCGGCAATGGTACCTTCCCGGTCGAACTGGGTTAGGTGGTAGACCTATAAATACAACGTCACGCTACTCGACGTTAAATTTTTTTGAAAACTGAGAGTTATGTACTTGATAAATTTCTTACAACACAATGTAAATTCTTGTTTCAGGTTCCATCGCTCCAACTTCATCAAAATCATCGAAACTAGATGAATCCACGTCAACTCAACTGGCGTTCGAGTGAGTTTCCTGATTCCTTTTATTAGTTTTATCTTCAACATCGACATGTTACTGTCCCATTGGTGGGCACGTTTCCTCTCAGATTTTATTTAAGTAGCACACGAAGCATGCAGGCCACTACTTAACACCAAAACGGTCCCCGTTCTATTATTCTCTAGAATAAGAACGGCTGGGCCATAGTCCATAATGCTAACCAAGTACGGATTGTCTTACTTCATATAACTTCGAGAATTTAAATGAGGTACTTTCAGGCATTTAGGATTTCTAGAGATATGAAAACTATAACAAATTATTATTGATTTCTAATAAGCAGTCATAGCTTAGTGATTAAGATTCCGGTCTCTCACGCTGGGTGTCCGGGTTTTGGATCCCGCACGGACCTCTAATTTTTCGAAGTTATGTGCGTATCAGAAATTTGTTATCACTTGCTTCAACGATGATCGGAAAATAAAGTGAGACACATCTGAAAGTTATTCGTAGAGTTCTCGAAGGGTGTGAAGTCTAACAATCCGCACTTGACTAGCATGGTGGAGTATGGCCTAATCCTTTTCGTTCTGAGAAGAGACCTGATGCCGTGCAATGGAACATTAACGGGATGATGATGATGACACACATAATATCAAAAAATCGAAGATGTTTGCCCTGAATTCGTATGTCAGACCCTCAGCTTGAGATCCTGAACTTCGAGCCACTAGAAACAACAGGTACGCTAATAGAAGGAGCAATTCAATTTTATTTATTACAATGTTATTACTTAAATAAATAACTCTGTCTACACTCGTACCCCTACACTAGGGTTCCCTGTATCGTGGGTGCTATGGACACGTACAAAGACACAAACACCAAACCCAGAATAGCCCCTTATGCTGGCCAGCGTGATGACCAGACCCGGAATAGAAATCTAAATTCATCATTCAGATGACTGTTCGGACGAAATCGAACGTGGAGCTCGCTGCTTATTAGACCGGTATGCTGCCATTGCTCCATCCGCGACGTCAAACTTATATATATTACTTATCTTACTTATTTATATTAATTAAATTCTTATGTAATATTATTTTTCATTTTACAGATCCAGTCATCAAGTGCCTAAGATTAAAGTGGGACCCGATCTTCGAAACGCGAGAAAGTTGAAATATGTGCATAAGTTAGTATATTTATCTAGTAAGACATAATATAATATAATAATTTAATAGATATTAGAACTATAGTTCGTCCGCAGAAGTATCACCGCCGCCCTCATAATCCGCCGTGAATCTATTTACGTGTTTAAGTTGAAGAGGTGCGGTTGCCGTGCACATTGATGCGACCGTCTTAGTCCACAGGAGTAGTGATGCATCTACACAAGACCTCATATAGAACTTCAGTCCGGTTTGAGGTTAAATTTAGGTGTCCATGGGCTGCAGTGACCACTTAACATTAGGTAGCCTGCACGCTAGTTTACCACTCTTCAAAGAAAAATAAGGAGTGATATGTATTAGCATATTAATCTTTTACGTTGCAGGTCCAGGGTTTGAATCCCAGGTCTCTCTTATATTTCCGGAACGAAATGGCAAAAACAGAACTGTAATAATTTTGACCTCCCTATCTCCCCGTATGCAATAGCGATTCCACTCAGAGGCTTTTGCAACCATAAACGAAATTACGGTAAATAATGTAATTAGTGGCTTACTCTGCCGTCATTTTTCAACTAGGGATCAAAAATGTATGGTTGTAAAATTTGATAAACATTTCCAACGACAGCCATACCTCTCCAACTGAGACACAAGAATTTGCGATAGATTATGAGGGCGCGCGAGCCGATCTCAGACAAGCTTCAGTACTGGTTGTTGTTAGGTGCATATGTCTGAGCTGCAGTGACTACTTAACGTCACATGACCTGTATGATCCTTCGCGCCTTCAAATATAAATAAAAAATGCATAACTTTTTTTCGATTTATTGAGTTTCCGAGACTGTTCAACCGGACTGCTGAATCCTTCCCTTTGCAATCTCATAAACGGACTTAATTCTAGTTTTTATTCTTAATTTAATTTTTTTTTCAGAGTAAAGCCCCTGACAGCAGATATACGCAAGGAACACAGCCCCCACACGATCCCGACGTTAGAAGTATCGAAACCCCCATTCCTACCCCCCACCTTCCCTTTCCCCCTACCCACTCAAATGAAACCAATGACAACAGATATAGAAATAAAGAACTTCCTCCTCAACACGGCATTACAAAACGCGCTGACCGGTTCTCTGTGCCAATTGACGCAACGCAGAATGACAGCTCGGACTGTCACTCAAGCCACAGACGTAAAAGGGACGGATAAAGAACTCAAACCGTTGGTCACAGATAAGAAAGATGCGGATAAGACAGATGTCGCCGATGACGGCCAGAATAAGCGTAGGTTGCATAAGTGTGATGTGGCCGGCTGTCATAAGGTGTACACGAAAAGTTCGCATCTAAAAGCGCATAAACGGACCCACACAGGTGTGTTATTAATTGTGTAGTAAATTAAAATTAACATTTGTAACAAGTATGGTACCATAAGGTGAGGCACAGTAAGTTAAGATAGGGTTGACCATAGATAAGAAATGATGAAGTTAAGATAAGGTAAGGTAAAGTAAGGATAGCCCAATGCTAAGAATCTTATCCCACCTTGGAGGTCGAGAGAGGTCGTCAGCCTCGGTTGAGAAACTTTTCAACCTCAGGTTCCTAGTGACAGGCCGAAATCTTATAACTAGGCTATCACTGCTTTTTTTGCACTGACTTAATATGATATAATTTTCATTCCAGGAGAAAAACCCTATCCCTGTGGATGGGCGGGTTGTGAATGGAGGTTCGCAAGATCAGACGAACTGACCCGTCACACCAGGAAACACACTGGTCACCGACCCTTTACCTGCCCACTCTGCAGACGGTCGTTTGCCAGGTCGGACCACCTCGGACTGCATATGAGAAGACATTAAGTATAAAGTATAAGATTTATATTAAAAAAGGATATTAAACATTAAAACAAATTATACAAAAAAGTTCCATTAATCATACATTAAAACGTAAATTAACTCTTTGTCTGACCTCCTCGGTCTGCAAATGATGAGATATTGAATCTCAATGATCTAATAAGATTTATGATAAAAATTCAATTATATATGTAATATGTAACAACTTGTACAAAAAATCTCCATTAATTGGAATTATAAATAATACATTGGAATTTGAATTTAACAATGTGTAAGAAAATCTGCAGAGAACTGAGCAGAGATATGCAAGATTTGTTTTAATTACAATAAGTTTACTAAAAGAAATTAAATGTAGTAATTTAATGTGTAGTATTTTAGTCTAGTACATTAAATCGTATCGAAACTTAAACCAGTAAAGACATTCAACGCTTAAATTTAAGTATAGAATATGTTCAAATATCAGGATAAAAAAATTCAAGAAAGAACTACAGAAAGACAAATTATACATATTCTCTCACTGTCACTTAATGTTAAGTTCAAAAAAGATACTTGAACCAGTAAGGCGATTAAATATTAAAATATTAACATACAAGACATTAAAATATCGCAAAGGAATATCTTATAATGAAAATTACTTATATACATAGAAACTTAAATTATACATACTCTCTCTTGTTTAACGTGGAGTTCAAAACAAATTATTACAGAGTATTATTTGAGCCAGTAAAGATAAATTAGGCGATTAAGTTTAAATTATACAAGATAATATAATATCGCTAACGACTATATTACAACAAAACTACTTAAGTACATAGAAACTTTCTCTCTCTCTCTGTCTCTTACTCAACTTTGAGTTCAAAAACAGGTACAGGATATTACTTGAGCCAGTAAAGATAAATTAAGCGATTAAATTAAACAATATATTAAAATATCGCAAACGAATATCATACGATGAAAAGTACTTAAGTACATTGAAACTTCAATAATATATTCTCTCTCACTCAACGTTGAGTTCAAAAACAGATAAGGACATTACTTGAACCATTAAAGATAAATTAAGCGATTAAGTTTAAACTATACAAGATAATACAATATCGCAAATGACTATCTTACGACAAAAACTATTTAAGTAAATAGAAACTTAAATTATACGTACTCTCCCTCTCTCAATGTCGAGTTAAAATATAACGGATTTTACTTATACAATGTATATATGATTGAAAAGCTAAAGATATATAGATAAAATAGATATACGGTATAGTTAAGGGAATCTGTACAATTCGGGAAAATCAGTATATGCAGAAAATTTGCTCATTTACATTTGTGGCAAAAATATTTAATATATGTAATGTAATTTTTTTTTTTTTCTGAACATACTTTTCGGTGTTCTACGGAATTCGAACATTTGTGTTATCTTTACTATAAGTTTAAACATGGATTCATAATTTTATTACATTTAAAATACAATTTAACATTACTCAAAATATACTTTATCATTACTCAAAATACATTTTAACATTACCCGAAATGACATGTATGTATATACAATTAAACGACACGATGAACATCAGCAATTATGGGACTAATGTACAGGTAGGGACGTTGTTTAAGAGATGTAATCTCAATATTATACACTGCACTTATTTTCGCGGCATTATTGTAAACTTGGGCCAGTATAGAAAAGCTAAGTGTTAATTATTAATTTAATTTTTTAGTTTTGTAAAAGCGCTCTCAATAAAATTAAAAGTAACCTAAATTTATTATATTATATTATAAAGTACATGGAATAAAAAACCCTGTCAGTTAAATCAAAATAATACCATTAAACTATAATTAACAATTAATATGTAAACTTAAATATACGGTAAAAATAAATTATAATATATTAATTGAAAGGCGACTTATAATTTTTTTGAAAGGTTTATATTTTACTTTTAATTTCTTTAAAGATCTATGCTTTGCCTAATATTTGTTTTAAAGGTCTTATGTTTAGCCTGACTCTTGTTTTAAAGATTTATGTATTACTTAACATTTTTTTCAAATGATTTATGTTTTGCTTAACAGTCTATTTAGGGAATCGTGTTTCACTTAACATCTTTTGAGCTTCTATTCTACACATTTCTATTGATCAGAGGCCCCTCTAAAACAAAATAGGCCTAGGTTCTAGATTAGGCCATATACTAACGCGGTTTGATAGAAAATTAATCTATCTGTCTATAACATTTTTATATATGTATGTAATCCACAGTTTACCTATAAGGGTAGATGGAATTAGGATAATTTTATCTTAAAACTATATGTACCTAATATAAGTTGTTAAAATAAGAGTATTTTTGAATTTTAGGTATAAATTATGACTTAATAATTAATAAATAAAGTACCTAAAATGTAGTTTGTAATAGATATATGTACAGATATATATATATGAAATTATATTACTCTGTTTATACCTTTGTGCTTCCTGGAGTCAGTAGAGGATCGTCACCATCGAGAGACACTTCCCAAGCTATGGAATTGCGTTTCGAAGGCGTGGTAACTGTGGGCGGCGGCGGTGGGAATGACTCCTCGAGGGAGTCGTCCGAAAAGTGGTCATCGTCGTTGCTCTTACTCGAACCTCTCCTCTTACAGCTCTCCATTATGTCCTCCGAGGATCCTCTACACACTTCTCTATGTCTCTCCATAGAACCGGCGAGAGTCCGCGGAGGTAATCGCCCCTTCGGCGACAACATTTCCCCGTCGGACCTGCTGTCGCGTTTGGCGTTGGATTTTCTTTCAACACCTTTGCTGTTCGATGGGGAAATTTTCTGAACGTTGTACGTGGGCGAATGTGATTGTCTATTGTATTGTATATTTGGCCCGGGATATATCGTGACGGGGTGTTCATTGTACGGTTTGTCACTGAACTCGCTGGAGAAACCCATGAAGGGGAATACGGGTGGTGTCTCGACGCTGGGTGACTTCTTTAGGCCGACGGGGACAGCGCAGTGCCGTGGGGGCAGCCACGCGGAGGTAACTTCGAGCTGTGGCGGCCGCGTGCCGTGCTGGAGCGAGGAGAACTTGTACGGCGGCACCGGCGGTTGTTGCAGTTGAAAACCATTAGCGTCGTTGTCTTTTTCCCAACCGAACGGACGCTGATGCCTTGTTTTTGGCTGAAATATTTAGTAATTTAATTTAATTAAATTACAATTGTAATCTAAAATTAATTGAATTATGTCTAATCAGTTTCAAATATACGTATATATGTCAGTTACGCTTTATGAATTTCTATAAATAACTTTTATATTTCAGTAAAAGTTTCTAGAGTAATAGATTACGAATCGTAATTATTGACGGTTACTTCCAAGTTGGCCGATACTTAATTGTTTGATTAACAAACAAACAAATTTAACTCTTAACTTGTTAAACTGCGTTTAATGAATTACATTACTATTAAAATACAAATAAGTTTTATATCCATGTGGCAAATTAGAATAAACGGGATCATGACAGATTGGTCTTAAAATCAAATCTCCGAAAGGTTAGTATATTAAAGAAAGAGTTGAGAAATTTTCACCATGGTACTTACGAATGTGGTTTGGGTGGCAGTAGTGATTCCGTTAACGCTAATTATAGAATCCAATCGTTCCTCAGCCTCTCGGTGGTCGATTGAAGGGGTGCGTTTCGCTGAATTTGCTGGGGATACTCTGAAAATTATAGTATGAAGTTTAAAGGAAATTATATAAACATAAATATTAAATTGGATTTATTTGTAATATCTTCCGCTACGTATATTTCTCATCATCATCACCATTATTATTTAATTTCACCGCAAATAGAGGTTTCCTCGCATCCATTGATCCAATAAGACATAATAAGAGTTAGCAGACTTTACACAACTTTAAAAGGATTATGGGAAGCTCTATGGCATATGGGTTTCCTTGCGTTGTTCATTATCACCATTAACATGTGATATTTAATTTCTAATAGTCATTGAGTCTGGTATTCAATTCCAAACCACAGCATCGTGGTCGAAATTCAAACCATTTAAATAATTATACTTTAGTTATTTAGATATAAATCTGAAACTATTAATTAGTAATTACTGTCGCAGGTAAGGACATTTTAAGTATTATAATACAATTTTCCAAGAACAATTGAACGCAAAACTAACTTAGAACAATTTGACGCAAAATTAACTAAATACTTTTTATCGAAGACTAATGCAATTGGCGTGACTGTAGAATAGTCCACGCCACTGTACAAATAAAAAAATCATACAGAATAACAGGCGGTAGAAAGTCGTTCGATCAGAGAGGTTCTACCGCTATCCTCATAATACACCATGAAACATTTCATGTATTTCAATTGGAGGGTTATTATGTCACGTACATTCAAAAGTGAGGCAATCAACTCAGTCCTCAGGAGTAATAACATATATGTACGATCTCAGATAAGTGTCCATGGGTTGCAGTGACCACATAACATTAAGTGGCCTGCACACCCGTTTGCTATTGTTCTAACAAAAAAATAAATGAATAAACAATCATACTTAGGCAATAAAGTGGAGATGATTCGCTCGGCCTCTTCGGGCGGAGGCGGTGAGTGCGGCGACGGTGGGTCCGGCGGCGAGGGTTCCTCGCGTTCCTCCGTCGGTCGGAATCCTAGCGCGAATTTCGCTCTGAAATATTAAAATTTTCAATTTAGATATTGCACACATTAAAACGCCGTCTTTAGCCTAAACTTGTGATTGTGCTATGAAATTTGGCCTCTTTGGAGATTCGAGGTTTGGATCCTTGGCACCTGAGATTTTTCGAATTATGTTTCGAAGTATTAGAAATTATTCGTCATTTAAAGGTAAGCATTATGAGCAAAACTACACGTCCGAGAGTTTTTACAATGTTTTGAAAGGTATGCGAAGTCTATAGATCCGCATTTGGTCTGCGTGGTGGACTATGTAGACCATAGTTCATTAATAGTCCATAGTCCAAAAGGGTTTATAAACCCTTTACATTCTGGAACGAGACACGTGGCCGGCAAGGATTCAGTATTGGGTTGATGACGATCAATTAAGATCAATACTATCATCAATAGGAATTATAAAGATCTGATAGTTCAAAAGGTAACGAAAGTTCACGTAGATATTTGTTTCACCGTGATTTTTTAAACCATTATAACTACGAGACTAGTAAATATATGAAAGGTATGTTAGCAGCGCTAGATATTTGGTGCAAGATTTCATCTTTTTAATGTCTATTATATTTACTCTAAATATATAGTCGTAGCATTTACTTTTAACCGACTTCACAAAAGGACCTTAATGTTTTTAGCTTATCCAATGAGTTGGCACAAATATATTCTCCCAACTT
>DWKL01002319.1:0-12901 GCA_018249415.1 Phareas burnsi | reverse complement strand
AATTGATATTACATAAAGTTTTATTACTTACTCCTTTAATTCGATTTAATTTTAGTTAACATTCTCCTTGTGGGTGGAAGTTAGTGTTGATAATAGTTTATTCGTAACGTAAAAATAAAAAAAAAACCGAAGGGCATAACAATCGTTTTTAGCGCAACGTTTGTAGCATTAAGTATTGTAAAATCCACTTTTAACGTAAAATGAAAGTTGATATTTTTATCTTAAAAATGATAAGTAATTACTCACATTAATCACTTTATAATTATATACATACGCATGATGCCGGACAAAATGGCGGATTGCGTAATAAACAAATGTTGTAACATAATAGCTATTATTTCATTCTACCATATAAGAGACATTTTACATTTTTACATTTACATTACCGTCTGTATTAGTGTATTAGAAATTAATTATCGCTTCCTTTAACGGCAAAGAAAAAGATCGTGAGAAAACCTACATAATTACCTGAGAGTTTTCCACAGTAATCTTAAAGATATGTGAAGTCTCTCAATCCACACTTATCATAGTGTCTATACGATCGCGGCGGACAATACTTAAATCCTTCTCAGTCTCAGAGAAGGCCACGCCCAGCAGCGGGACAGTAATGAGTTGATGATAATAATAACTTCACTGGAATGGCTTATATGAATGGAATAATTTTATAGTATAGAAACAGAAAACTTTTCTAAATTTCATTCTATATTATTGCTTTTTGTGTATGTGTACATAAATAAATAAAAGGAACGAGGATCTGACGGTAAGTGGTCACTGTCACCCATGAACATTTATAATCGTTTGCCTCGCGTTTCTTTTACGTTTGAGGTTCCAAATAGGATTGATGTTCTATCTGAGGTTAGTCGCATCTGCGTTGCAAGCCCTAAGGATAATAAATTGTAACCTCTTGTAAGTTTCTCTCCTTCATTACACCCTTCAAACCAAAACACATCAGCAGATAACTCTACCGTTTGCCTTATAACAAATTGTATCTACCTCTTCTTAGACTAGACGTATTATGATAAAAAATAGGACTGTTATAGGAAATAGTTTGACTGCGTGATTGGTTACTTCTATGCCATAAAAAAACTCAGACAAAAGTTCATTCTAAATCGTGTACATC
The DNA here is from genome assembly GCA_018249415.1 of Phareas burnsi. NCBI lineage: Eukaryota > Metazoa > Arthropoda > Insecta > Lepidoptera > Hesperiidae > Phareas > Phareas burnsi. The sequence goes on along the minus strand of DWKL01002319.1, from coordinate 11,781 downwards.
GAAAAAGTTGCCACTAAATGACATTAATCGTGTTAGGAAAGGTGAAAGCTTTTTGTATCAGAGACTTTATTACTTTTGGGTTAAAATGGATAAAAGGTATGCTAAAAAATAATATATTGTGCAAAAGACATACAAGTTATAGCCTTTATTATATATATATGACATGGACTGTTTTTGAGTCGTATACTAATTATATTGATTACTTTTTTATGTTAAAACAATACTGGTGTTACCATAAAATTTATATTAAATCAGTAACGTTGTTACCATAAAAGTTGCATAAAATCAATATCGTTGTTACCATAAAAGTTACACAAAATCAGCATTGTTGTTACCATAAAAGTTTTAAAAAATTAGTGTCGTTGTTACCATAAAAGTTTCATAAAATCAGTAACGTTGTTACCATAAGAGTTGCATAAAATTATTATCGTTATTACCATAAAAGTTGCATAAAATCAGCATCGTTGTTACCATAAAAGTTACATAAAATCAGTACCGTTGTTACCATGAAAGTTGTATAACTGATAAGAATATTACGTAGCAATTATGCGTTAGCGTAGACAATATAGAAACGGGCAATCCGTTGAAGTGTGAGGCCGTTCTTAAATTGCGTGTTTCAGTAATAAAAAGACTGACCGAGATCTAGTTCGATAGTTTTCGAATCGATATTGATTTCATTGTTAGTGTCGTACACGGAAGGCGATCGTCGGTAATTACTGCTTCGCACGTAACGATTGTGCAACTGATATCGAGTTACCAAAACGAGAGAAAAAAAGGCGGCTAAGTGCGTGTCGGTCCAGCGACAGCGAATGGTTCCGTAGCCGGGATGAACGATCATGGCGGAAATTCAAAGTCATAGTAGAAACCAATTATACGTGCACGATATCAATTTTGTCGCCAGTAAAACTAAGTTTGTATTTTATTATATTTCTCAAAGACAATATGAAATTTTACGGTCGCTCAACTCGAAATAGCGTTTAATCAAAAATATCTCATAATAAAACTGTTGCGTAATTCAAAACTTTTGTTTTTCAAGTTTTACTTTTCTTTTTTTTTTCCACCTTATAACTCAAAACTTACACAGAAGATTAGAATGTCTATATGTTGATTTAAATTAAAAAGTCATTAAAACAATTTTTATATAAATTTTTTAGACTTATCCAATGAGACCACACACGCTTATATAAACTAGTTTTTTGTTTTTATCTCTTACATATTACAATTGCCTATTAGGAGTGCGAACTGTATTTATTTTTTCGTAATTTAATAATTATATAGTGATTTATAAAACGCACCTACCTACCTACTCAAATATCATTCCATTCGTGACGCACCAATAGAAACGGAGCGATATAGAGTAGATATACAGACGTACAGAGTAAAATGGATGTGACATGCAGACAAACCGATGTGCCCAAATTATATAAGTGGCGTTTTTCCATTTGGCTACGGAATCCTAAAAATGACAACTATAGGCCCGAAACAGTATTGAAGCCAATTAGTGTATTGAGTACGAAGCATACATTACAAACTTAGGTTTTGAACTTGTTTTTGCTTTTTACTTCACTGTTTTTATATCATTAGCATAATACATATTACATTATACATAATTCTTAGCGGTAGGTGGTTAGCGCATGAGCCTCGCTATCGAAGGTCGTGATCCATTTGGATAACAGTCGAATCTGGATCGATCGGTACATGTACTCTAAACATTTAATTCGATCTTTGTCATGCAATTACGTAAGTAAATTAAAAAAAAATACTGACTTATGGTGTACCATAATTTCTTTTTTTCTTTAAACATTCCTGACTTGTACCGTAAAGAAACAAATGTATATACATACCGCTATGGGCCACCTGATGTTAAGTGGTCACCACAGCCCATGGACACCCACATGCAACCTCAAACGTAACCGAAGTTCCGTTCGAGGTAGTATATGGATGCGTCACTACTCCTGAGGACTAAGATGGTCGCCTCGCTATATACGTGTCTGGCAACCGCACCTCTCCAATCGAAACACAACAATTGATGTACGGCGGATTATGAGGGCGGCGATGGTACTTCCCCAGACGTACGATTGTTCTACCACCTATTATATATACCGCTATGTATGTATATATCAACGTTAAAATTATTGAAGCAACGGAACATTAATATTTATTTTGTTGGTCTGTTAATCAGTCGGTTTTATTATCTGCGACTTTAGTAGGTATGTAGGCATTACTCATCGATGTTTATTGAATTTCTTGTGACATTTAAATTGATAATAAAAAACATAGGTATATTATTATGATTCAATAAACACGTCCAGTAAACACTAGTTTTCAAGTTAATATGACATCTGATTTAAAGTCAACAGAGCACAAAAAGGCGTCCTCGTAAACGGAATACTTTTTTCTTCACTCGTTTCCAATCGGTTGTCCATTTCCAGTTCATACAGTGTAAATGATGATATCATCATATTTGTGGTGATTTATGTTCGCTCTCTGTGTGGGACGGAATGTTAAGAACTGACTCCGGTGGTGAGAGTAACAGCACATTTCAAGGTTCTCTTACTTAACTATTAGTTTTTCTAAAGCTGGATAAGGTTATTTACCTGCGAAGGCATTGTTTGCCGCAAAAACTAAGATAAAGATTACCTTAATCAGTGTCAGTATTTCGTTTAAATTTCATCAATTGTTACAATCAGTTTAAATAGTGGTATTTTCTTTTATGATCATCTACAACCCATTAATTTTCCGCTACTGAGCGCGGGTCTCCTCTCAGAATGAGAGGGTTTAGGCCATAGTCCACCACGCTGGCCAAGTGCGGATTAATAGATATTACACACACAACTTTACAAAGAATTCTCAGACGTTCTGGTTTCCTCACGATATTTTTCTTTATTGTTAAAGCAAATGATAATTAATTTCTAATACGTACATAAGTTCGAATAATCAGGGGTGCGTGCGGTATACGAACCTCAGACACCCATGTGAGACGCCGGAATGTTACCACTACGCTATCACTTTTTTATATAAACGGGAAAATAAAATAATATAAGTATATTGGTATAAGAGAATTTAGTTCTTTATTATGAGTATCAAGTAGCAGAGAAGTATGCGTCAATTTGATGTTAAGATTTCAGTATGGCCCAAGAATACCTGCTACCATATCCAGCCGCCAGTGATCATAGCCGAGTTGCTATCCTGAGGAATAAATTCACAACTTCTTGGACATATTTTTTATTACCGACTGGATGATGTAGTTGTCGCAATGCCTTGAAACAAGTTCCGGATTTAATCAGACATCTAAATTATGAATTCTATTCTGAGTCTGGGTGTTTACTTTACTTTTTATGTGTCCATGGCACCTTTACTTTTCTTTGTATGTGTCCATGGCACCTACGACTTAGGGAGTTATAGAGTGGAACTATGAGCGTAGAAAGCGTACAAAGCATTATTTAACTGTTTTAAGATAAGCGAAGGACAAAATTACATTTAAATTTAAAAAGGCGGCTGAAATTAAGAAGCCTTAGCTTTTAAATGCATCATTACGTCATAGATCCATTGCATAGGCTATTGTAAATTTTTAGGCTTTGTTAAACGACCATCATTTCGATTGGTTCAGTTCATTCATACCGGCACAGAATGAGCCAAGTAGGAAATTGAGATTTTGTTACACAATATAAGGTTCACGGAATTCAAATCTTGGCATCTGATCGGAACATTCCGTCAAAACGTGACAAATACCTACTTCCGCGTCGAACGGAGTCATTTAATTAAGCCGGCAATGTCGCCTCTGTGACGCAGCTGGACTGTGATCATGTGAGAAGTGGATCAAGCGTAGCACTGTATTAAGAAGTGGAAAAGTTCTGCATGTAAGAGCGTTTAGGAGTTATAAAAAATATTGCCTGTGACAACACAGGCAATATTTTTTATAACTCATATCAATCTCTCTTTTTGATCACTCCCGTGGTACAACCGTTAGCATATCAGTCTGACATGCAGAAGGTCCGGTTTCGATGCCCAAGCAAGCAAACATCTAAATTATGAATTTAAATTTCTGTTTTAGCAATTAATTATCACTTGCTTTAACGGTGAAGGAAAACGTTTGTCACATCATGTATCATATGATAGGAAACGTACACATTTGAGAGTTCTCTGTAAAATTCTTCGAGGTGTGTGAACAGTAATGGGTTGAAGACGATTATGATGATTGTTAAACAATCAATGTCCCCCCCCCTCACCCCCCCAACTCTACCTGGTCGCACCATCATGGTCTTTCAGGTACAGTTATCGTTTTCTACTTATTTTTCAGAAGTCATCATCGACCCATTAATGTCCTGCCGCTCGGCACGGGTCTCCTCTCTGAATGAGAAGGGGTAGGCCATAGTCTACCATGCTGGCAAATTGCGGATTGGTAGACTGAGGCGGTAGGTTGATATGTAGGTTTCCTCACGATGCTTTCCTTCACCGTTTCCAGAAGTACTGATGAGTAAATAAATGAGACACTCGTAATCATGTTTTCCTAATAAAGGTTGTTTTACAGTCGTAAGGGTGAAGACATTCGAATTACTAACATTCAATTACATTATTGGCGCCGTTTTAGTCGGTTGGTATGCTGTTCCTTTTTACTTTGTGACAAAACAAATTGACTCATCGACTCAAGCTTATACACAAAGCCCATCAGGCATTTAATTAGACTGCCAAAGGCGACTTAATTACTTCCTAATATTGACAGATCTACTTTTTGTCGCTGGTTCCCGGATCATTATGACGGGTGGACAAAAAACTTTATCCATTCATACAGGCGTTCTGTAGCTCGTAATGTATGCCGTTTAGTCTTGTTTACAATATTGTTCTATGTATGGGGCGCGTCTGTGGTAGCCGCTTTTTTTAAAGAATTGACACGCGAGCTGACATCATTGTCTATAAATATTTATTTTTATATATAGCGACGATCAAAACTCGAACAATGATAATATGTTATTGTCATAAATTCTTCTTTAAGTAGACAGTTATTATTTCGCCTTGTGAGTTACTTAAATACCAAAGCATGTCTGATATTAATTCGATGACCCAGGTATGGCCGTCAGAACCATACTTACAGGTTACTAAGAGTACTTATTAGATAGTCTTAAATCTACTCACTTAAGGCGACCCAGATTGACTGCGCACATAGCGATGCAATAAACTAGAGCACAATGAGAGCGAATGTATTATTCAAGCGCGTTATCTGTGCTCGAGCGCACGAGCCACACAAATTGTGCGCCCGCGCAGATCAGCATCGGCGAGATAGCACGCGCGCGGGACGTCACGATGCGCTCCGCACCTCGCGCTGCCAGCGTGCGCGGTGAAAACGCTTTCGATTAACTTACGACCATTGTTTCCATCATAGGCTCAAACACCTTAAAAGTTGAGCGATAGGCATTTGTTCTTTCTATACGTTGCAGGGATTTGTAATTTTTGTACGTGGAACAGCTTTTGTCGTGTGTTGACTACTTTGGTTGTATGACCGACTCGTACGGCGTGACGGCAAATAACATAACAGCTATGCTGTCACGTCCTTTGTATTGAAATTCTTAATATATTACTATGATACGAACGATGAGATATATATATTTATTTTATTAACGAAACTATAATATGTCGTTGTTTATTTTACGCCATATTTATTTTTATCGGTTTTCTTTAATTATAAATTCATTCAACAATCACCAATTTTGATGTTTTGCATGTATAGTTGTACCGTGGCGGTCACATTTTTTTAAATTCTTATTAGCTTTATTATAGCAAGCATCCGATGCAATAAGTGAGCGCTATGAAGACGCTTCGTTCCATTTTATTTACTAATGTAAAGGAAAAGTTTAGGTCCATGGCCCAGAATCAAGATTAAAATTGAAATTAAAATTATTTGACAATTTTTTGCGTTATTTTCATGTACGTTTAGTTAGCGAAAGCAAATTCGGAAAATAAAAGTACCCATATTACGCAAGATTCAACTCTCATTCAACAAGGTTGCCATCAGTTATTTTATATTACATTAGTTTAGTGTTCGACAGGAAAACAGTTAAGCTGTTGGCGCTTTTATTTTTTGAATTATCTTTAGATTCACTACATTTCAATTGCATTGTTAGTCCAAAAACTACATCGCAAATTAAAGTGATAGTAATAATTTCTAATACGCACATAACTTCGAAAAATCAGAGGTGCGTGCGGTATTCGAATCCCGGCCTCTCGGGGAGAATCTTTTCACTGGGCTATCTTTTAATTGGTCTTTATAACGCTAAGCTAAGAATAATACAATAATAAAAAAATATTTTTTTATATTATGTAACGAGTACTCACGATTTGCGGTTTTTGAATTGCCTATAATAAATAAAAAAATAATTGTACTGGGCGCTAAATTTACTTATAGTAATTATCTCTGATTAGGATTTATAATGACTGAGTACCTATAGTAATTGCCATTGATTAGGATTTATAATGACCGGGGTGTGTTGGTACCGGAGTAGAAAATAGTGCGCAGTCCCAATTTTGGGTACCTCGAGAGCTGACCCGGCTACCACAGCCTACTCTAAAAGGCATCTGATAGTTTCTGGTTATGTCTGTAATGAAAAGTTCCGCAAATCAATAGAGACAATGTAGTTTAAGTTTGTCTGTGATTTTGAAATTTATATAACTTTTAAACGACACATATTCAACGGAAAAATCCTTCCTATTTGTTATGAGGTTTTCAGTTAAAAATAACATAGATTTCAATATCAAATTTAGGAAGATTAAATATATTCCTTCCTTATATAATTGTTTAATTTTTGGGTTATATTTAAACAATTCCTAAAATACGTCGATGTGGGAAAGATTTCGTAAATTATCTGTTCCAATTGTAGAAAATGTTCCAATAATACAATGATTAAGCCTTAGCAGTGATAACCTAACGGTAAGATTCCGGTCTCTCACGCCGGAGGTCTGGGATTTCGCATGCACCTCAATTTTTTTAAAGTTACGTGCCAATTTGAAATTAATTATTAATTATAGTGCTTTGACGGGAAAAGAAAACATTATAAGGAAACTCACACATTTGAGAGTTCTCAATAAAGTTGTCGAAGGGGTGTGAAATTTATCAATTTGCACTTGGTCAGCGTGATGGACTAGACCAGCGTTGTAATCCCTCTAGTTTAGTGAAGAGATCTATGCCCAGCAGTGGAACAGTAAACGACTAATGATGAAGCCTTACATAAGGACGTATATCATGGTCGTCGAAAATGAAAACATCATCAACATTATCGATTACCAGGTTCATATTAAACACTGTTCTCCAACAGACCATACTGTTGGAGAATGGTTGAATATATATTGAAGTCTTCTCGGCAAGACCTTCATCCTACAACAAGTAAGAAAAATAGTTGGATCCTAACATCTACTCCAAAAATCCACGTGAAGTGTAGAAGAAGTCGTGTGTAGAAATAGAAAATACTCAACTATAACGTCACTTGAATTGAAATATCAGTGAAAGGAAATAGAAAACATTAGTGCAAGTTTTTGTTTCCAAAAATGATCGATGGCGGTTTATGTTTAACGAAATCAGTTAGGAGTCGGTTTCGTAAAGTTATTCAATCAATTACAAGCGCTACATAACATCTGGATGTAGAGAGTAAGTAGCCAGATGGAGTCCATTGTGAACCGACACGCTTCACTGATTAGACAAATTATACTTTCATATTTTGTCGACATACTCTGTCACTGCGCATAGTCATTTCGCCTTGAAGACTTTAATACTTCCGAGAAATTAGGAAGGAAGTCAAGCTTAAAATAGTTTTAATGTATTTTTTTACTTGTACTCTAGTGCTTTATAGTTTTGTGGTAAGATTTCGATCTTTCACGCTGGGGATTCGGAGTTCGACACCCGGGCACACATCTGTAATATTTCTAATTATTTTTTGTTTATTTCTACTTTATCGTAAATCTATTACTAAGAAATATAAACGGCATTCTCCGCCAGTCAATCCTTGTTGAAATATGTAATAAAATATTACATATACATACACACATACGCACACGCACACACACACATACATACGTAAAATTATTAAATTCTTTATGTAAATCTATCACGATTTTTGTACAAATTGTACCTTGTTTTACGGTAAAAGAATATATCGTAACGCAACTTACACAGATATGTATGAGAAACACTTGTACACTTTGAGAAATATACAGATATACAGAGAACTCTGATCTGAGAGCTCTCTATATTTCTCAAAGTGTGTGAAGTGAACCAAATTATACTTGGGTAGCATGATGGACGATGTCCTAAACCCTCTCATTGTGAGAGGAGACCCGGTGTTCAGTATTGGAGCTCTAATCGGTTAACGATGACGTCTTTATATTCCAGTAGGTATTACAGTTTATCTTTATGTCAGTATCATGACCCATTACTTAACCGTCTTTGTATTGTGCACTGGTCGCCATCAGAATCATAACAATCCAAACCCTAACTGACCATGTACGGATTGATAGATTTTATATATCCTTGAGAGTGATCCCATATATCTTAGAGAGCGTTATAGGGTTTGAGACTCCTCTATAAAGGTTTCCTCGCGAATTTTTTTTCCTATTAACCCAGATAATAAGTAATTTTAAATACCTATATAGATAAATCAGTCATCCAGGTACATGGGTTTCAAACCATAGACGTCCGAAGTAGAAGGCCAAATCTCATCACTGGGCTATATGGCTGCGTCCATCACAATCATGTGGAATGACATTTCTTCAGATATGGTACTCTCTATTGCATGTTTCCACGCACTAGAACATAATAGTTAAGCAGCGCTCTCACAATAAAAGGAGGCGTGTCATAAAACTGATATTGACGAACCCTATAACTATAAGGAGACACTTATATTTGTAAAAAAACGGGAAATCCCTAGTCTCAATTGTATGGTATGACTATGTTCCACACCCGTCTAACCAGAACACAGAAATGCACAGTTTTGATAGCTGGTGGAGCTGTAGTTCGTCGGGGGAGGCACGACCACCGCCATCGCAATCCGCCGTGTAGCAGTACTTGTGTTTCAGTTGGAGAAGTGCGATTGTCGAATAAACTTGCAGAGAGGCGACCGTATTAGTCCTCAGGTTTATTAACGCATCTATATACGACCTCAGATAGGACTTCAGTATGTATTTAAGTTTAGATGTGAGTGTTAATGGGCGGCAGTGACCACTTAACATCAGGTGGCCTGCACGCTCGTTTGCTACTCTTCAAAGACAAAAAAAAAAAAAATTCTAACCCATGACTCATACAAAGAACCTGTGATATTTTAGCGAGTCCAACTCTAGAATTCTACCATCTGTAAATAACGTAAAGTAATGTATATTTTGAACTTGGTGATAGAACCCTTAGTATATCCCCTCTAGAGACACCATTGCCACACCTATCTCTGACTTATCAGAGCGGTGTTAATCGGTGCCGTGTTTTGGTTTGAGAGGAGTGGAAAGTAAAGACATTACTCGGGGCGTTCCAACTCGGTTGTCAGGTATAGCAACGCATGAGTGACCGACCTCATGTAGGACTTCAACTAATTAATAAACTATTTGAAGTTGATTATAGATGTCACATCGTGAGGATACCTACACATCTAAGAGTTCTTTGTAAAGCTCTCGAGGGTGTGTGAAGTCTACCAATCCGCACTTGGTCAGCGTGGTGGATTATGGCGTAGCCCTTCTCATCTAGACAGGAGTGGGACATTAATGGGTTGATGATGATGATGACAGATGTCACTGAGCGGCAGTGACCACTCAGCATCAGGTACACTGCATGTCCGTTTGCTACTTATATGCTATAAAAATGTAAAGAATAGACAATATCAAATAGGGCAGCGCTGAGTCAATAAATTCTCTCCATCTTCCTTAATAGCCGTGTATGTAAAACATCGTTACTGAGATGTCTATCTAAATAAATAATTGTCGGCCAACCGCAGCCCACTTTCTTTACGCGCCCACCTGTCGCACGACGTCTAACTACAATATTGTGTTGTCAATGAAAATAGAATAAGTGACACGCGAATCAAACAAATTTGTGTCTTAAAACTTTAGCCATAAAGTCCTCGAAGCGCGTTTTCGTGAAATGATAAAGCTACTACGGTTCATAAAAAGAATTCTTCATTCTGACATGAACTGGCGTAGTGAGAGGCCTTATGATGTCATTCGACAAGGAATCTGACAGTCATGATCGAACTTATTCGACGACTAAAGTTTAGAACGATGTTGTATTGTTAAAGTTAACAGGCTACCTTTTACTTCTGACTTTACTTCCACGATGGATTTATTGTCTTCTATATTACTTACAAATCATGTTTGTTCGTATAAGTGTAATGAACCCGTGATGAATTTCAAAAGTCAATCTCAACAACATATTTGTTGTAAGTTCAAAACACAACAACTAACGTACACATTAGAAAATGTAACATTTTTTTACAGTATACAAGCAGCAAACGAGCATTCAGTTAACTTTGTGGTCAGTGGTCACTACCGCCCATGGACATCAGTAATCAATCCCAAATAGGAAAGTCCTGTCTGAGGTAGATCGTAGACGCATTGCTATCGCTGGTTTAAATTGGTCACTCCTTTTCCACACCCTTCAAACCAAAACAACACCACTACACTGGTATTATAAGAGAAAAATAGGTGTGACAATGGTGCTTTCGGAGTCAAATGACGAAGGATTTTACCACCTTTACCTCCTTTCAATAAAGGTAACGATTTACCACCTTTATTTTATATATTATAACAATGGCAATCATCACCGTCCCATTGCTGTTCTCACTTGTCTCTCAGAATATAAGTATCTAGTTAGAAAGAGAGTAAAACTCAACCACCAGAGAGAGTCCACCGCATTGGCTGGGAGTTGGTAAACTGTTAAGTTTACCAACTCCCAGCCAACGCGGATAGATAATGCGCTCAAATGTGTTAACATTTGAGGACATTATCTACCATTATTTTTGATCTATAGAGTGATAGCCTAGTGGTTAAGATTCCTGCCTCTCACACTGGGTAGTCAGGGTTCGAATCCCTCATGAATCTCTGATTTTTCGAAGTTATCTGCATATTAGAAATTAATTATCACTCGCTTCAATAGTGAAGGAAAAGATCGTTACGAAAGCTACACATCTGAAAGTTCTTTATAAACTTCTCGAAGGTGTGTAAAGTCTACCAATCCGCACTTGGCCAGCGTAGTGGACCATGGGCTTACTTTCATTCTGAGAAGAGATCTGTACCCTGCATTAACGGGTTGATGATGATTTCTGCTTTATGGTAACAGCATAGCTTTGCATGTGGTGGTCTGCTGGGTATAGTAACGCAGATTCACTTTTGCGAGATATTCCGACTTAGTCCTCAAAGATGCAACCCAGCTGTGATTGATCTCAGGTAATCGAAGGGCAGTGACCACAGCATAAAATAAACATTTTACTGCTAACATGATTGAACATAATCATGACGTTCTCATCACCTGCCGAGAAGCCATTTGTGTGTTTCTGTTGAAGAGGTGCGGTTGCCGGGCAGACTTACAGCGCGGCGACCATCCCAGTCCTCAAAAGTAGTAATGCATTTACGTACGACCTAAGATAGGACTTCAGTTGAATTTTGCTGTGGATGTTTTTTTTTTTTTTTTTTTTTAAAGTAGCAAACGAACATGCAGGCCACCTATTGTTAAGTGGTCACCGCAGCCCATGGATACCCACATCCAACCCCAAACAAAATCGAAGTTCCGTTTGAGGTTGTATATGGATGCGTCACTAC
>DWKL01002318.1:0-12902 GCA_018249415.1 Phareas burnsi | reverse complement strand
TCGCTGCACAGCGGACCATTCAGACGACCCCAATGTGAAGCACACAGAGTCGGTGCAGACTGACAATTATACATTGTGTGTATATTAGTAAATAACAACTGAGAATCATGGGCATAACGAAAAAAAAAAAAACTGTTTCCATGAAGTATTAAAATATATATATTATACGTCTATATTATAGATTTACAGATTGCTTTTTACATTGAATTGAATGGGAATAATAGAGCAATACTTGAATTATAGCCTCTATTACAACGACGGAATTATCTACGACAATAAAACCTGCCGTTAGATGAATCGGAGAGATAGTGATGAGGCTTTACGAAGTCGTAATAATACCTTCCAACATTGAATGGAGCTATTGTCCCGAAATATCAATGAGTACCATACCTATTGTGGTGTGACCAGCCATTTTATTCCCAAAATAGGACATTGGAATTTTATAATCTCTTATATTTTATAATCTCTCTATATTCATTTACATAGTGCCAAAAATAATATTATATATGTATTTGATGGCGCATTGGATTCACGGTCAGCCACAAATCTTAACGATTTTAGATTTCTGTTATGGGTCTGGGTGTTTGTGAATTTGTCTTTGTAGGTGTTTATGACACCCACAATTTAGGGTATTCTAGTGTAAGGTTATGGGTATAGAACGAGTTTTATTTAAAAAGATATATCTCTGGTTTAGCTCATATAGTCAACGCAAAAATTAAAAATACCATCTTTTTCAGCGCCGACTAGGAATTTTAATATTTTTGAAACGACATGAAATTTTTTCCACCTCGAAGTAAGTAATTCAAGATTTAGAAAACCACGAATTTTGCCCTGCTGATGATAAAATATATTTTTGAAAAAACATATTTTTTCCGTGATAAATAATTTAAAAACTTAAAAAGTAGACTCTTTTCACTGCGCGTCTAAAATCCGACAAATTATTTTAAATGAACTTTTGCTTTTACAGCTTATAGCAATGCTTATACTAATATCAATAGCAATACTTATAGCAATACTTACAGCAATGCTTATAGCAATACTTAAAGCAATGCTTATAGCAATACTTAAAGCAATGCTTATAGCAATACTTATAGCAATACTTATAGCAATACTTATAGCAATACTTATAGTAATGCTTATGGCAACACTTATAGCAATACTTATAGCAATACTTAAAGCAATGCTTATAGTAATACTTATAGCAATGCTTATGGCAATACTTATAGCAATACTTACAGCAATGCTTATAGCAATACTTAAAGCAATGCTTATAGCAGCTATGTAGTGTTGTTAAGTTCCCGTTTCTAGTGTGTTAAGGAAAGATACACAATCTATCCATACCAATTTAATCTTCAGAACGCGTTTGTGCCCGACCTTACGTGGGACTCCTGCTGTTTGGGGATCGGTAAGGATCGAGACAATTGTTAGGTGACAGTGATCACTCAACAACAGACGAGTTGCACGCTTGTATGTTACTTCCATACAAAAGCACTAATAGAGTAATAAGCGAATATTATCGCCAGTGGCGTAGTTAAGCGTGGGCTAGGCGGCTCTTCGCCCATGACCTCGCGGAAATCCTTTTTCAGTGCGATTCCCGCGATGACTTAAGGTCGAATGCAATTAACTATTAGATCACACAAGCTACAGCTGAGTTGGTGCTCTCTGCAATAATTAATCTGAACAGCGTAAACGAACTAACGTTGTCTTTTTATGAAAATAAATTGTATCAGCTTGTCTCGTATATATTGAACTTGCTTAGCTTCGATATTTCATAAAAACGAACGTATCACTCCACACTATTCATTCTTCCTTCGGGTTCAGAGCAATTATTTAGTATCAAAGCCTATTTTAATCGTAGATATTTACAAGCGCGCAAGTACCTGTAAGCGTGCTGTAAATATCTACGCCATTGGTGCCATAGCGGCAGCTGGGGGTGAATGAATGAGAACTTTTTTTAATAACACTTAATTTTTTTTTGGAATTCAAATTCAAAACGCCATTGTGTTGCTGATACAATTGAGAAAAGAGGCAGCACGCACCTTTAGTGTTTAGCTACCTTAGGTGTCTTACTTTATAGTTATCGTATAGTTAATGGTTTAAAATGTTACTTGGATATGTTAATGTCTGAAGTTTAAATTACAAATTAAATGAAGATATACCAATGTATAATATATTACGTTCTGCGCCATCTACTTTTAATTTAAAAAGTCTATATTCTAGTAAGCCTTCCAATGCAAGTAATTCTTATAAAATGAACTAGATGGCAGCATTTTCTATAAAAATATTTTGAAGAAATAACTATTACATATGTACTGTTAAGATATCTATATTTCTTGTCATCATGCTTTTATTAGTCTCGTGTGTATTTTAGTTAACACAAATACAAAACAGGGATCTCTTATTATACCAAAGAACTTATTTATTTAATATATGCTTCTATTATAAACTAGATGGCGCTGAACATAATTTCTTAAGTAAAACACCTGATCAAATATTCTCGTCGATACTCTTTTATATATATTTTTTTTCAATTTAAATCATTGTTTTGTTTCGGAAAATACAAATCACTTACCAAGTATAGCCCTTAAATGTCCTTCCAGTGTTTGGAGCACTGTCATCTTGACCTCCTTGATGCTCTTGCCGAGGAACTGTTCGCAGGCGGTGGTGAGAAGTTCATCCTCGTTCATGATCTTGCACTGAGCGACGCCAGTGACGGTGAGCGGGACGCCTTGCGCTGTCTCCACGTACTCGCACATCGGGTTCAGTGTCATAACCTAAAGAAGTGATAAATATATTTGATATATAAAATAATACGAAATATGGCTGCAACTCTTTGTATATTCTATTACTGAGCACGGGTCTCTCCCCACAACCGAGGGAGGACTGGAGCATACTCCACCAAGCTGCCCCAATACGGATTGGTGGAGATACAGGTTAATATGTAGCCAATCTGTGTAGGATGTTTTCAAACTGCACAACAAGGCTCCCGACAAGGTTTAACGAATGCTCTAATGATAATAACCATAACCGAGAGCTTAGTATGCCATCCGAGACACTAAAACTCACATGAAATTTAATCACCAAGATTTGACGTTTAGTGTTGCTCGACTTTGTATGCGCCCCTTACCTATCTAATATAATATCGTCGCTGCATCTGCAGAATCCGACAGACATTATTTTTATGGAAATTGGTTTAGTATATTATTTGATAATATTCACGAAGCGTGATACAACTAACAAACTATTTTATATTATTTCAGTCTATTAAAAAATAAACATATACAATGTTAGATTTGTTTTTGAAATTGGAACGTTAATATGTAAAGGAGTTTTTTTACGCCGTTTGACATTTCAGCTCCAAAGGAAAAATATCCTGCGATACAAATATAATCCTAAATTGCTTTCCTGAATAACCTCTCCACGCACCGAACACGGATCAATGGTTATTGCTAATGAATGAGAAGCATTCCAAGTGCAGCACTGTCTTCTGGGTGCGGGTAGGCACATAAGCTTTTTCGAGACGTTCCATAGTTTTTAGAAGTGTTTGACTTCAGGTAGGACATCTGTTTTATATGGAGTTGGTCACATGGTAATTGGTCATGGAAGCATTTCACAATATATGGGCTGCAAGAGTTGACTTCCATCTCCAAGACAGCGAAAACATCACGTGCCTGTTAAACTTATTTTCCGTACAAAGTACCTCAAGTTGAATCGACCCTTTGTATGTAGAAAGTTACCGTCGAGCGTCAAGACGGAACTTTTCCACGTGTAACATAACATTACAGAACAAAGCATAACAGAGTTACGTTATCGATAAGAGAATCGTTCAAGGTCCAATCTATACGCTCATTTAAATCACGCGATATTTTGTACAAGCGTTATGAAATCTGATACGTGATAGGGACCAGGTATACCTACTCGCACACTCCTCACTAATTACGCATTCCAACAGAAACGCGGGTCAGTTAAATAAGACTGTTCGATGTGAGTGCAGCCACGTAGGAAGGTATCCTTAAACATAACATGGACCGTTTTTGATTAATATTCTTGACTCAAATCTTATGACATCGGCCACCGATTAGGATCTCGTTTGTGAGTCACGGTGTGGTCATTTCTTGGATTCTATTTGAAATAGATGTATGATCACCATCGTCAACGCTTTACTGTCCCACTGCTGGGCACGAATCTCCTCTCAGAATGAGAAGTGTGGTCATTGTCTAGACTCTTGTTGAAATAGATACATGATCACCATCGTCAACGCGTTACTGTCCCACTGCTAGGCACGAGTCTCCTCTCAGAATGGGAAGTGTGGTCATTGCCTAGGCTCTTGTTGATAGATACATGATCACCATCGTCAACGCTTTACTGTCCCACTGCTGGGCACGAGTCTCCTCTTAAAATGAGAAGTGTGATCATTGCCTGGGCTCTTATCGATAGATACATGATCACCATCGTCGACGCTTTACTGTCCCACTGCTGGGCACGAGTCTCCTCTTAGAATGAGAAGTGTGGTCATTATCTGGACTCTAGTTGAAATAGATACATGATCACCATCGTCGACGCTTTACTGTCCCACTGCTGGGCACGAGTCTCCTCTCAAAATGAGAAATGTGGTCATTGCCTAGACTCTTGTTGATAGATACATGATCACCATCGTCAACGTGTTACATGTCCCACAGCTGGGCCCGAGTCTCCTCTCAGAATGGGACGGGTTAGGACATAGTCCAGCGCACTAACTAAGTGCTGATTGGTAGACTTCACACACCATAACTTTACAGACTCTCAGATGTGTGGGTTTCCTTGCGATGTTTTCCTTCGCCGAAAAATCCAAAGCAAGTGATAATTAATTTCTACGACGCTCATAACTTCCAAAATCAAGAAGCGCATGCATAATTTGAACCCCGGGGATCCGCATGAGAGGCCGAAATCTTTCCACTAAGCTATCACTGCTTATTCTGATCTACAACATTCTACGTTCCATCTTTTCTATATAAGTACCTACTTGAATAGCAAACGGGCTTGCCGTCTATATAATTTTAATTGGTTTCTGGGAAGTCAATCTCTATTCTCATGAAGTTAAGTTCTAGCTGGCTTATGAGGGGAGTTAGTGGAAGGGTTATTTGGGTTACCTCGAGGGAGATACGTTGCACGTCGGTGACCAGCCACCACGCCCACGCCCATCCTCCTACGATCGTTCGTTTCTGTGTAGATCCGAAGCAGCCACCTGCGAAAAACATAAAAAATATTTTTATTATATCATTTACTATTATAATAGAAATAAAAGAACTAAATAGCAAGAACATATTTTAAAAAAGGCTAAGGAGATTTTTGATCGATAATTCTTGTACGAGAATAACGTTCTGGCCTCATGTAAGTCTTTCCCTTACCACACCTTTCAATCCAGAACACAGAAGCATTTAACACTACTGATATAAGGCAGATTTTGGTGTGACGGTGATATCTCCGGAGTTAAACCACCGAGTGTTCAACCACCAGTTGCGTGGAATTTACTAATGAGCACATAGCGTGGTAGACTATGGTCTTCCTTTTTTGAGAAGACTGGTGCCCAGCAGTGGGATAGCAATGGCTTCATCCCTTTTTATGTCCCGCTGCTGGGCACGGGTCTCGCCCCACAACTGGGGAAGGCCTAGAGCATATTTTACCACGCCGCTCGAATGCGGATCGGTGGAGATACGGGTTAGTGGCCAACCCGTGTCGAATGTTTTCAAACCACCCAGAAGACCTCCAACAAAGTTTAACGACTGCTATCCAATGATAGCAACCGGGACCGACAGCTTTACGTGCCCTCCGAAGCACGGAAGCGCGCATGAAATTTAGCCACTAGCGGTCACCCATCCAATTCCCGACCGCGCCCGACGTTGCTTAACTCCGTTGATCGGTTACGATCTACGCAAGCCGCGGGGCGCCGCGCGCTTCATGCCCACAGCAACGAATTGATCATGCAATAAGCAGGTAGGTACACGTTAAACGAAGCCATAATCTAAACGAGCAGCTTATTGGTCCCGATATATCTCAGGCGATAATTTGCTCAAATGGTGAATTCTTGGACAGAAGAGGATTAATAGCAAAATCTTATTACCAGGATGATGATTGTTGAGATATATTTGTGAGGTAGGCCATAACCTAAAGAGGTTTTTGGGTTACCTTTTCATTTAATTTAATAACTACTAGTTACCTAGTCGGTTGGAGTGTTTCATATGTGAGAGATAAATAGTAGAACGATAGTAAAATGGTAGAACTATAACTATGGTTTAACTATAATTTAAAAGTGATAGAACTATAGTAAAAATGGTAGAATTATAATAAAAGTGGTAGGACTACAGTACAAGTTGTAGAACTACAGTAAAAGTGCTAGAACTATAGTAAAAGTGGTAGAATTATAATAAAAGTGGTAGGACTATAGTAAAAGTGGTAGAATTATAATAAAAGTGGTAGAACTATAGTAAAAGTAGTAGAATTATAATAAAAGTGGTAGGACTATAGTAAAAGTGGTAGGACTACAGTAAAAGTGGTAGAAGTATTGTAAAAGTGGTAGAATTATAGTTTTAAAAGGGGTAGAACTATTCGTCCGGGGAAGTTCCATCGCCGCCCTTATAATCTGCCGTGAAGCAGTTTTTTTGTTTCGGCTGGAGAGGTGCGATTGCCGGACACACTTACTACGAGGCGACCATCATAGTCCTCAGGAGTAATAACGCATCTATGTATGACCTCAGATAGAACTTTAGTTTTGTTTGAGGTTAGACGTGGGTGTCCATAGGCAGTAGGGATTTAACTTCAGGTGGCATGCACGCTCGTGTGCTACTCTATAAACATAAAAAAGATATGCCAACACGAGTGAAACCGCAGGGCATTGCTAGGTGCGCCATTATAATGCAGTACACACGCAGGGCGTTAACCTCTGGGATTAGCGCGAGCTCAGCGTTTGCTCAGAAACAGGTTTACTATCCTGATCAGGTCCACGTTAACGCTTTCTCCTTTATTATTATATTTAAAGGTAGAACTTCTTAGATGGAATGCGGCGCCACATTAGCTTCAATTATTTTGGAGCTACAAATATTTTGGGCAGTAGGATTTTTTTTGTAGATGTTACCGGTAAGAAAAGTTTACCTCGTTTAACCTTTTATATTATATACTTATAAGTATTATTTAAAGGTAGAGCTTCTTAGTTGAGTGTGGTGGCACATTAGCTTCAATTATTTTGGAGCTACGCGCTTATTGTGCACAGTAGGATTTTTTTGTAAATGTTACCGTTAAGAAAAGGTTATTGAAGTTGCGTACTGGACCGATTGAAGTTAGCTTTTAAAGAAGATTGAATATTTGTAAACTTCATTAAAATGTATCAAGTTTTTAATGGGTTATTATTAACTGTTATTAAGGTTTATTAACTGAGTCTAGTTATTTAAATAAATAGTACATTTACAGACTTCGGAAAACAATGCCATCTAGCGGAAACTTTATAATTATATGATCAGACATGTCAATGATTAATATTTGAAGAAATCTCTGATTATGAATAAAGTTGAATAATAATCCAATTATATAATAAATATATATTTTTTTTACTATACAACTGCAGTTTTTTTATACAACTGGTTGGTACCACATTGGACTAATGCTTAACACAAAATGCAAACATATCGTTTCTTTGTGCTGATATGAAAAGTGAAGAAAAACATTTCAAGGCGTTCCAACGTAGTCCTCAGGGGTAACAACGCTCAATTTCAATTGATTTGATATGTGGAGAATAGAGAATATAGTTTATCCGAAGAGGAACCAACGCCGCCCGCACAATCCACAAGCACGAGCAATTTTTGTTTCGGAAGTGTTTGTCAGGTACACTAGGCGAGGCGACCACCTTAGTCCTCAGGGATAGTACGCATCTACGTACGACTTCATATCGCTCATCAACGTACGACCTTCAGTCCTGTTTGAGATTAAATATAGATGTAGATGGGCTACAGCGACCACGTAACATCAGATTACATGCATATTAATTTGCAACTGTTTAAACATAAAAAGGTAATAAATCACACTGTGAAAGCTAACGGTTTTGTTTACAATTTCGTATTCTGTAATCGTACATAAAGTACTGTCGAAGTGAAGAGAGATCATGAAGGAGGGACTCATTGAAGCTCACTCAGTTGAGTGAGATTTCTGTTATTTTTGGCGTCAATTGATGATATTTGGGTGCAGCTGAAGCTATCTTTTTTTATGTTCGAAGAGTATCAAACGAGCGTCCAGGCCGCCCGCCGCTCCCTGGTTCTTACATCCCCTCGTCCCCTACATTTATCCTCAACCAAAACTGAAGTTATCACTTATCACTGTTATCACTCCTTATAATTATAATATTGTACGGAAACCACGGCATGCGATGTTTTCAAACAAAGAAAATTGCCAATTAGCCAAGCATTCCGCATCACCAGAATGGGTATTTAAACAGGTGAAACCTAATCAGATTTTTTTCGCGTATTTTTAAAATAACATCTTTGCTAATCCGCATTGGCACATCATGGTGGAATGCGTGACTGCGTCTGAGTACAAATGCCGTCTATTGACCACATTGGATGACCTATGGCAACCCTCTAGGTGGTAGAACGCTTCGCGGTTCGACTCCGGTGGTACCACCGTCCCAGCTATTTCGGCCAATAGGTGATAGAATTACAATAATTCGTCAGGAGAGGTACCAACGCCACTATCTTAATCCGTCGTGATTCAATTCTTGTTTCGGTTGGAGAGTGTGGTTGCCGGACACACTTATAGCAAAGCAACCGTTTTAATCTTCAGGAGTGACGCATATACGTACAACCTTAGATAGGACTGCAGGCTTGTTTGAGTTAAGATGTGGGTGTCTATGGGCTGCAGTGACCAGTTAACATCAGGTAACCTGCACGCTCGTTTGCTACTCTTCTCAAATAACAAAAATAATGTTAAGCGTGGCAAAGGAGATATATTTAAACAAGATGTCCCCACCTTAGTTCACAGGCGTAGAAATGTTTCTGTGGTCGACCTCGTGTATGAACTTACTGCTATATGAGGTTAATTACGGAAATTAATTACCACTTGCTTTAACGGTAAAAAAGGCATCGTGAGGAAACAGACATGCGACAGTTCTCTGTAAAATTCTCAAAGCTTTATGAGGTCTAATCCGTACTTGTTGACCGTGGTGGATTATGGCCTAAATCTTCTTACTGTGAGAGGAGACCCACGCACAGCAGTGGGACAGTAATGGGTTGATGATGATAGCAAGTCCATGAGCGGCGGTAACAATTGGTCTGCATGCCCATTTAATACTATAAAAAAAGCTCATTGGTACGAAATGTAGCCACGAGCATTCTGGACGCTATTGTATTTTTTAAACATTTTAGACAGTTCCAAATTAAGATCAACGGGACACGACCCCTAGGCGATTTGATTCCCAGATGTGAGAACAGTGGGACATAGTGGGTTGGATGTATTAACTTAACATTTATTTAGTATTTAACTTTTAATTTTTTTTTGTAAGCGACAGAAATCTCATAAGAAAATTGTTTTTTTAATAGAATTATTTAATGTACAGCAACTGGCAACTTTTCTTTCTTATTATTTTATGAAACATAAATGTCAAGAATGTCTTAAAAATTTTTCTGCTGTTAAGTGTTTTATACAGACATCTACTTTTCTTCTAAAGCAGTCTCTGAAACCCGTATATTTAGATTTTTTTCACTTATGGTGACGCTAACACTTTTACTCTTTTTGATATTTATAGTGAAAAAGCAATAAATTATTTAAAATGAAAATAAAATTCGACTTCACTTTCGTCCGTAGATAATTTTGTTTGTTCACTTTCACTGATAGACTGCAAAATTACAAGCCACTTTAGAGAATCGTGATGCACTTAAACGTGTAATTGAAACTTGCAATTTTCATTTCCAAATGTACCCACTGTAAACTTTAAGCGGACGTAGGTGAAAAACTAGTAAAAATGTCCATCACCAATAGCTACAGACTACTCCTTTTATACTCACGAAATAGATGGTCGTCATAATACCAAACGTGGGTATATTCATAATTATAGCCAATTACCCTCTTATTTCTTTAAGATATTCTTCTACCGCTTGACAACCTAATGTCAAAAATATTTCCGACACCAACACCGGCGCCAACAGCGCCACACCGATTTTAAACGGTTTTATGTAGCTTGCCTTGTTTGTTTTATAGTAGTTATGGGTGTACCCAGCTTCCGACCAGGAACAGATTTGTAAGCCGGGTCCTCCACGCTTGTTTTGCCACTACACGAAGACACGAGAAATATTAGGTGTATGTAGTATGTAGGGGACACATGCCGCGGGAGATTTAGATAGTCACATAAATATTAAAAAATTTATTGTTTAATTTAAAATTTAAAAGTAACTTTCGAATAAATCCAGCGAAACGATCCATGACGTCTTTTGTGACATAATCGTCCATACTATTAAAAAGTTTTCTGCGTACGTTGTAAAGTAAGAACTATTATCGACAATAATTAAAACATCTTGCGAGGTCATGGTAGTTTGTTGTCGATCAAGAATAATGTCATATGGTCCTATGGTCAAAAATAATTATGTTGAATTACACATTTCTTCCCTTTAACATAAACCGTTAAAAGTTAAGCATTTTGTAAAAATGTACAAAACGGTGTCCATAGTACAAAGATATGTCCCGTTACGAATATACATACGTGCAAATTCACTTTCATGTATGTATTAGTGTCGCGTCAAAGTGACTGATTTTTGAGAACAGGTTTTGAGAAGACGGTGGCCTTGACTCAAAACCATTTCACGCCAGTTGAATCACTGTCTGAGTCATATAGGGAAATGGATATCTGCTGGGAAAGTTCGCGACGAAACGTTTGTAGCTTTGATGCGATGTATTTAAAGTGTTTAGAGCAAGAGTGAAGCGACATCTACGTGAGTGTGATATAATCTGAAGGCAATTTGATTTATCGTAAGTGAAGACCGCCGATTAACACACTGACTGCGGCTGCGGCGCTAATATTCGAAACGATCCACTGATCCACCGATCGCACGCATACGGCGGCACACACCGTATGCGTGCGAGCCGCACGGGTGGCGCGGGCAGTAAAATACGACAGGTGTGTGTGCGCCGTCACTGTGTTAAACGACTAGTCAATTCAAAGGTGGTTGAACTCTTTGACGTTGATAGCAGTAACAAATGAGCGTGCAGTCCACCTGATGGTAAATGGCCACTGCAGCTCATGGACAACTATGATCAACCCAACATGGAATAGAAACACTACCTCAGGTCGTCTGAAGTTTAAATTGGAACGCTTTGCGTCATTTAAGCATGCTTTCATCATCAACCCGTTAATGTTCTACTGCTGGACACGGGTCTCCTCTCTTAACGAGGACGAGGTTAAGCCATAGTTCACGACACTGGCCAAGTACAGATTGGTAGACTTCACACACCTGCGAGAACATTACAAACATCTCTCAGACCTGTAGGTTCCCTCACGATGTTTTCTTTCATCGTTAAAGCAAATGATAATGAATTTCTAAAACGCACTTAACTTCGAAAAATTAGTGCGTGCGGGATTTGAGCCCCGGACCCTCAATGTAAGAGGCCAAAATTTTAATAACTAAGCTATCGCTGCTTCCTCCGTCCATTTTCAAATCGAAACAGCAAATTTGCTACAGATATGTCTGCTTTTGGCAGAAGTGAGTGAGGGAGTAGCGCCTCCAGAGTCGTGCCTCCAGAGTAAGTGCCTCCAGAATCGAACCACGAAGAGTTCTTCTACCTTAGATCTGAATGGAGACCAGTGACGCAGACCAGTTGACGAGGACACGACACAGGCATACATGAGTAGAGATAACCTTATTTTACAAATCGGTCGGTTTTAAAATCGGTCCACAATCAGTGTAGATACCTATGTGTAATTACTATAATCAGTAGCTTAAGTACTATTAGGCTTTGATAGGTGATCCGACCGTGAAGGGACCACCGCCGCCCTAACAGTCCGCTATGAAGCAATATTTGTGTTTCGGTTGAAAATGTGGAGTTGTACACGTACAAGCGAGACGACCGTCTTAGTCTTCAGGAGTAGTGACGCAGCTGCGTTTGACGTCATATAAGGCTTCAGTCCTGTTAGAAGTAGGTGTTCAAGGACCGCAGTGACCACTTAACATCAGGGCCTTGCACGTTCATTTGCTACTCTTCAAACATAAATGAAATGAAGCACAAAATTCTGCTGGAGGATTCGCTGAATCAGAATCACGCAGAATTCGCCCAAATTTAAAATTTGAAAATCCACTACACATCTATCGTCCACCTAAATCCACGGCGACCCTCCCACCATTTCTCTGTGCGGTATTACGGAATACGTGAGCAGGAGTTGCGTTGCGCCGGTCGAAGAAAGTGGCCGTCAATGCGATCGGTCGACACGCGAACGCCTTGAACGTCTCTGAACTGTTAGAAACCATCCAAGTCGTAAACTAATGATAAACAAATTTTTACAGCTCAAATTCACATCCGACAGTGAATGTTCATCTAGAACTATACAGACGAAAGCTTATTCATAATACACGCAAACAATACAAATAGTATTGTGAGTTGTGATAGAAGTGAAGTGGTTCCCTTAACAATAGTCGAAAGTGGTTTTGTTTTTGTGCTATGCCCTCATTAACGATACTTTGTTTTTGTGAAAGCACAACACATTGAGGTAAGTTGGAACACTCCGAATTGCATTGATAACTGACGCTTATCACCAACAGCGATGTGATTATATAAGTATATAATCAACATGTATATAATCAACATCAACAACTATTTGAAAGGTGGTAGAACAATCGTGCGTCTGGGGAAGTACCACCGCCGCCCTCTTAATCCGCCGTGAAGCAGTTGTTGTG
>DWKL01002317.1:0-12902 GCA_018249415.1 Phareas burnsi | reverse complement strand
GCCTGGCAACCGCACCTCTCCAACCGAAACACAACTGCTTTACGGCGGATTATGAGAGCGGCGGTGGTACTTCCCCATACGAACAATTGTTCTGCCACCTATTGATTAAAATATAATTATTAATGTTGCTAAAATACGTATATTTTTATAATTATTTGTGTATACATTTCAATCGTATCGTTGAGTAAAGCTTTCTTATAACATATCCCAACAGGAAAAACCATTATGCCACCTTAAAGCCGCAGAGCTCCATTCAATATAACATTTCACAGCACCCACTTCAGTCGGCTTGCGTTTCAAGCTATTCACATAAAATCCACACGTGCTACACAAAACGTCAGCTCCAGTAATATGAGCTAACAGATCGTACTATCGTATTATCCGGTACGATATATTATCGAGCGATAATCCCCAACGCGCTAGAAATATGAACGAATGATATACGAGATCGCATACTTTTTTACCATCATCGCCATCAAATCGTTATCCCATTACTGGGCATGGGCCTCCTCTCAGGATGAAGGGGCCTTAGGTAAGATTAGCTATTATCCACCACGTTGACCAAGTGCAAATTGAATAACCTTCGAGAACTTTTCAGAGAATTCTTCTGCATGTTTTCTCTCGATGTTTTCCTTCACCATTAAAGCAACTTCCAAAAAAAAAAAATTCTGGTATGTGAACAACATGGTCAACTTTAAACAGATTCCAAAGGAAACTGCAGCGTCGTGCCATTGTTACGTTTTTGCAATATTAATAAAGAGAAATAAGTAACAAACAACAAATAAACAGGATGGCAAATATTCAATCGATCAAATTCTATGGAAACTCAAATCTCTTCATCAACTAGAGTGATGAAATTTCAAACGGCTGAACACATTTTCTTAAATCATATCTAAGACCACTCTTGATCTAGTAACTTAGCAAACAAAAGAACTAAAACTAAATTTGTAGCTCCAGAACGGATGAACCACATCCGTTTGGGAGCTGCAATGACACAAACAGACACACATATTCACACGTTAAAACTGATAACACACTGTTTGTATCGGGAGTTAAAAATCGGATAATATACGGTAAGAGACGTTACCGGATCGGATAGTATGACAACGCCCTTACACATTACACGTCGCCTCGTATATTTATTTTGGGGAAAGTTCACTCCCAAAGAGGGTCAGGCGACCATTTGTCATACACGCTATACTTGCCTAAGTATGCCTAAGTACGGCAACTCGGTACCAACTTGCATTTTTCATTACTTACGAGTTTCAGTCTGCTCAGAACACACTCCAACGTAATTCTAACCTTATACTGTACACACAAGATTCAAAACCCTATGTACGTGTAGTTACGTGAGATTTTTTGTGGTGAACAAGTCTCATATTAATCAAATTGTCACCTTCATATCGCTGGGGGCGGTTGAAGCCGTTTCAAATTAATTTTTAATTAATTTAGAAACAAAACTTACCCAGAAAGTACCTCCTTTTTGTGTACGGTTCTTTCTAAAACTTGATGCCTTCGGCCCCTTTTCTCCATCGCACCACTCGCCGAAGGATGAGGTTCCATCCAAATCAACTGGACTCATGGCGGTCCTCTACGGTTCGTTTTGCGCGTTCGTTTTTACCGCATACGTGCAAGATGTGGAATGAACTTCCTGCTGAAGTAGTCTCGGTAGCTACGACCTGGGGCTCTTAAAAAAAGGTGCAAAAAGATCTCTACTTCAAAGCCGGCGATGGATGGCTGACTCCTCTATTGTTGCAAAAGTCCATAGGCGACGGTGATCACTTTCCATCAGGTGGCCCGTCAGCCTTATCGCTAGATTAAAAAAAAAAAAAAACAACTTATTTTCCGCAATAACAATAGTTTCAAATATTTATTAGTCAAAGTTATTAGTCAAATTTATTAGTCAAATTTATTAGTCAAATTTATTAGTCAAATTTATTAGTCAAATTTATAAGTCAAATTTATAAGTCAAATTTATTAGTCAAATTAATTAGTCAAATTTATTACTCAAGTTTAGTAATCAATTAATCGCCTCTTTTGTTGTCTTGATCTAGCGATAAGGCTGATAGGCCACTTGATTGATAGTAGTCGTTGGCTATGGACATTTGCAACACCAGAGCCGTCACCGATGCATTGCCGGCTAAAGTAGAAAACTTCAGCTGGCACACGTACCCATGAGCTCTATCACACTTCTAACTGCTATTGTATTACGAGTAATGTAATCAGCCCATGAGCTCGCTTCCCTCTTCGTTTATTGACGCGATGAAATTCAGATCTTTATCCATAAAAATATTATAAATGTAAAACAAAGGAGACCTTAGTCCTAGGGCTATAGTCCACAACGCTGGCCACGCGGATTGGTAGACTTCACACTCTGAATGACTCTCAGGCATATAGGTTTCCTCACGACGTTTTCCTTCACCATTAAAGCTTGTAGCAACTCATTTCTAATACGCATATAACTCCAAGAAAATCAAAGATATGTCACGATTCAAATTGTGAGGGCGGAATCTAAGCAATGCGCAATTATTATGCATGCTTAGAAAGAACTAATATTACACATGAAACTAACACGAAGTAGTTTAATACGTGGTAGAACAATCGTTCGTCTGGGGAAGTACCACCGTCGCCCTCATAATCCGCCGTGAAGCAGTTGTTGTGTTTCGGTTGGAGAGGTGCGATTGCTAGGCACAAATATAGCGAGGCGACCATCATAGTCCTCAGGAGTAGTGAGCATCCGTATACAACCTCAAACGGAACTTTGGTTTTGTTTGGCGTTGGATGTGGGTGTCCATGGGCTGCGGTGACCACTTAACATCAGGTGGGCTGCATGCTCGTTTGCTGCTTTACAAAACATAAAAAAAAACGAACATTCCTTGAAATGTTAACATTAAGATTTGGCCAAAATGGTATCTTTAAAGTGTCATAGATATTTGTGTGTCGTACACACAAGATTTATGTTCGCACAAAGGTCCGTACGTGTTAGGTGTGCTTAACGAGGTAGCCCCGGGGAAGGGTATGATAATGTCTTGTGATGTTTACAATGTGTTTTACTTGGCAAACATATTTTTCTAATATAGAATGTTCAACAACTCATAAATAAGTATGTATATCGGATAAAAATAGAGTCGTTTTGTCTGAAATAAAACGATTTTGCAGCAACAGCGTTAATAATTTATAAGGCGTTAATCAACATTTTAAGAATATTGTAGCCTGATTTAAGTTAACATGTGAACTAAATAACAATCTAAATTAACATTTTCTTAATTTACACATTAGTATAATATTACTTAAGTTAATGTCCGGCTATTTATTTTTTGACTAAATCAAAGTATGTTGAAAGGGTTAACACAATTTATTGTTACATTTTTTTTACTTTTACTTATCACACATAAGCGTAGCAAACGAGCGTGCCGACTAATCGACGTTAAGTGGTCACCGCAGCCAACGAACACTCACACCTAACCTCAAACAGATCTCAAATCCCATCAAAGGTGATATGTAAATGATATAAATAATATGCTATAATAATGCTATAAATGCATTACTACTATTGAGGATTAAGATGGTCGCTTCGCTGCAAGGGTACCCGGCAACCACACCACCCTGACCGAAACACAAGAATTGTTTCACGACGAATTCTGGAAGCGACGGTTGTACCTCCCCTGACAATCTATTGTTTTATCACATATTGAACATATTGTCTTGAAATTATTTAATTTAAAATATTTTTAGGGTCTAATCTCATGGATGAATAAACAATATTTATCCATCAACGTCTTCACTTCAATCCGAGCCCATTGTTACGTGTTGAATAATTGCGGGCAACAAATTAATGAGTTTAGAACAAGACCCGGACAGGACAGGATTGCAACGATTAATCTCCCGAATGAACAGCGGTTCCAGTCATCACCACCGTAGCTTTGCAAACGAACTAATACGATTGTTTACTTGGAAATTAACTTCAAGCTTAAAAGGAAGTAGACTCTTCTGTATATAACCATAACTGCCTAGGTATCCTGTGTCGTGCGATGTCCACAAACGCCCAGAGCCAGGATGGAATCATATGAAATCAAATTAAAATATTTAGATTGAAATTATATTGATTACAGAAGTTTTTTGAACATCAACAAACAAACACTGTCTTGTAACGTATTTTGTGTATTAAGAAGAAGCGGCGAAAGAAATACCATAACACATCTTCTCCATGAAAAATGTCATTTACAAATAAAAACTAAAACTTTAAGTAATGAAGCAAGTAAAGCTTTTCAGACCACGCGTGCTTGTGGCTAAGTTAGTTAGTGTGTTAAGTTACTTAATCATTTGTTTTATAATACACTCTTTTACAAAGCGCTTTTATGCTTAAAGAGTAGTAAACGAGCGTGCAGCCACCTGACGTAAGTGGTCACTGCAGCCCATAGAAACCCATATCTAACCCCAAACAAAACTGAAGTTTTGCCTGAGGTCGTACGTAGATGTGTCATTACACCTGTCGACTAAGATGGTCGCCTCGCTGTAAGTGTGTCCGGCAACCGAGCGTCTCCAATCGAAACACAAACTGCTTCAGCGGATTATCAGTGCGATGGTGGTACTTCCCCGGAAGAACCTACCGCGTTTGTTTAATGACTGATGATCTGAAATCATTTAGATCTCTGCTAGATCTTGGATCGAACCTGGAAACCTTTGTAGCGGAGCGGTATCAATCACCAGACCACACCGGATTACAATTAAAACGTATCTTATATTTAAACTCTAACATGGTAATTTTTATCATTGCAAAATTTCTTATTCATAAAATGTGGATAACGATATGAAAGGAACCCGAGGCAGTGCAGAGCGGTGGCTTGTGTTCGTCGACAAAGCTGTACTGTATCTAGTCAAAAATATAATCAATGGTATAACCATATTTTAAATGGTGGTAGAGTAGTTTGACCGGGGAGATATCACCGCCATCTTCGCAATCTGTAATTCTTGTGTCTGAGTTAAAGAGTTGTGATTATTGGTTACACTTACAAGCGAGGCGATCCTCTTAGTCCTCAAGCCTGCATGCTCGTTTGCTGCTCTTCAAACAAATAAAACTGGCTAAGTGCGAGTCGCATTCGCGCACTGAGGGTTCCGTACAGACTTGAGTAATCGCAAAAAAATAATTATTTCTTATGATGTAACTACACACTTACGCTTCCCTTTACGTATGCTATAAGACATTGCTCCTAGGTAAATTTCATGATTCCGGGTCAAGGAAAGTATACTGTAGGTTTTAATCCCCTTGGGAGTGTGAGACTGTGCGGCATAAACGTAAATATTTTGATAGCGTTGACTTTGATAGGTGGTAGAACAATCGTTCGTCTGAGGGAGTACCACCGCCGTCCTCATAATCCACCGTAAAGCAATTGTTGTGTTTGGGTTGGAGAGGTGCGGTTGCCAGGAACATATATAGCGAGGCAACCATCTTAGTCCTCAGGAGTAGTGACGCACAACCTCAAACGGACCTTCGGTTTTGTTTGAGGTTGGATGTGGGTGTCCATGGGCTGTGGTGACTACTTAACATCAGGTGGCCTGCATGCTCGTTTGCATACTTTACGAACATAAAAAAAAACTTAGAAGCTTGATTTTTTCGCAGCTTTAAGGTATTGAACTGAATATTGAATATTCATTACAACTTGATACCTCCGCGCGTTCCATAGAAAAAGAGTCTTAGCAGACAGACAGACAACGAAGTGATCTTAAAAGGATTCAATTTTTCTTTTAATGTACGGAACCCTATGACGAATATATTTTAAAACAAAGACGCCGATCGAACCAATATTGTGCATTCGGCATTCAATATTGTTAAGATAGATATAGGAGCTATGTTGTAGGTATTTGAGTTATGCACTATGCTACGGTACGCTATAGATCTCTAACAGAGCCCACGTGTGCTCGCCGGAAATTGAGGGAGCGTACGATCGGTTATTATATTTTGTTGAAGCATCTTTCAGTGGATGCAGTTGAAACGAAGGCTTTTGCTAACAAGATTTTGCAATCCGCATTGGAGCTATTCTGTTTTCTGGGTACATTAAGGAGATAATAATTTCCTAAATCTCATCATAAGTACATATTCCAACGCGTCATATTAGTATTTGGTTTGTCACACCTTTCGAACCAGCTTCATGTGCCCTCCGAAGCACGGAAGCGATATAATTAAGGTACCAGCGGTCACCCATCCATGGGCTGACATCGCTCGACATTACTTAACTTTGTAGATCGATCGATCCGAAACCACAGAGCTGTGCGAATTTAATATTCGCATATTTAGCAATAGCCATGCCTTTTCATTACTGTAAAAAAAAATTCTAACAAATATTTGATTAAATCTACATATGTATGTATGTAAGTATGTATGTACTTACATATCTATCTTTTATCACTATACTGTCTGAAGCTAACAAATTACTTAGAAGACAATTTGCGGTAAATTTTCAAGATGTCGCCAATATGTCGCGTGTCACCGAGTTGTCAGCTAAAAGCTTAACAAAAGACAGAAATGCAATAAGGAAATAGACTAAGCGAGGTAATACGGCTTGGCACACAAATATATACGTCGTCACTTACTGTTCTTAACTTATTAAATTCTAAGTACATATATATGTTCGGTTAAATGGAAATATGACATAAGATAAATGTCATTTTGATTTTACGGATTTCTTGTATATATATCTGCAACCATTTATGTTTCACTTATAGCACGGGTGTCCCCACTGAGGGACGTCTTGAGCACACTCTACCATGCTGCTTCAATGCGGATTAAGGGAGGTACGGGTTAGTGACCAACACAGCTCACAAGATTTCCGACGAAGATTAACGTCTGCTATCCTATAATAACATCCGGGGCGACAGCTTAACGTGCTTTCCGAAATACGGAAGCGCGCATGTAATTAAGCCACTAACCGTAACCCTTCCAACTCCCGACCGCGCCCGACGTTGCCTAACTTTATAGATCGGTTACGATCTGTAAAAGCTGCGGGGCTGTGCGCGCTTCGTGTGTTATTTTATGTAAATTTTAACTCAACTCAACTAGTTAAGTATTATGAAAATTATTCTTTAAAGCAGGGGTGAGCAACCTTTATAATCAATGGGCTAATTTAAATTTAATTTTTTTTGGCGGGCCGCACATCGATTAACTCTTGTTATTTTTGACAACAATATTGCACTCACGCCTTTCAAGAAAACAAGAATTGCTAAAATAGCTAGTTAACAGTTTGTAAAATATAAGTAAATTCAATTTTAGAAATGCTTCGCGGGCCGCGTGTTGTTCATCCTTGTTTTAAAATAAGCCAATTATTATTCTTTACTATAATAACTGGCTGTGATAGGTGATAGAACTACAGTTCGTCCGAGAGATACCACCGCCGCTTACTTGATCCGCCGCGAAGTTTCTTGAGTTTCAGTTGGAGAGGTGCGGTTGTCGGGCACACTTACAAGCGAGGCCATCATCTTAGTCCTCAGGAGTAGTGACGTATCTACGCATAAACTCGGATAGAATTTCAATTTTGTTTGAGGTTACATGTGGGTGTCCATGGGCTGTAGGGCTCGATTGCTACTCAAATAAAAAAAACTTACATGTATCTAAAATAAGTACATTGACTTGAATGACGACCCGCGTGGTGCAGCAGTTACCATACCTATCTGACACGCAGAAGCTTTCGGGTTCGATTCCCGGCCGGGCAGACATCTAAATGATGAATGGTGATTTCTGTTCTGGGTCTGGGTGTTTGTGAACTTGTCTTTATATGTATCCAAGGCACCCACGACACAGGGTCATGGTTATATGCGTATTAGAAATTATTTATCATTTGCTTTAACGGTGAAGGAAAACATCGTGTGGAAACCTGCATGGCTGAGAATTCTCTGTAAACTTTTGAAGGTGTGTGTTGTCTACCAATCCACATTGGGCCAGCGTGGTGGACTATGGTCTAACCCTCACTCTGTGAGGAGACCCGTGCCCAGTAGTGGGACGTTAATGGGTTGATGATGATTGGCTTCTACTAGCTTAATGTATGAATATGGACATTTGGAAATATAAAATTGGCTGTAGTATGGTATTGTTTAAAAACGATTACAAGGATGGGACGTTCAACTTACTTTTCAAACAAAATGCAAATAAAAGGAGGGTTTCCTCCAAATCGTAAATCAAGCCACTCTGCAAAGCGGCTGGAGGGCCGGCGAGGACGCGGTTCCATTGTCAAATAACATTTTATTTTAGCATACTTCTAAACTTTTTTATTTTTATCTTTGTAGAGTGGTAAACGTGTTTGGAGGCCACCCGATGTTAAGTGCTCACTGCAACAGGTGGACACCCACATCTAACCCTAAATAGGACTGAAGTCCTAACTGAGGTGGTACGTAAATGCATTACTACTCCTGAGGACTAAGATAGTCGCCTCGCTATAAATGTATCCGGCAACCGCATCTCTCCAACCAAAACACATGAATTGCTTTACGGCGGATTATAAGTAAGGACTGTTTCTACCACATATAAAGAATTCTGTGCTATGGCTATATGCTGTAGTAAAGAAGCATATGGTCTACCCTATGGTACATGGTCACTACCGTCCATGAACATTTGTAATCAACACCAAAGAAGATTGAAGATTGAAGTCTGTTATTGTGCCGCTACCCGCGTATTAACGATTACCATACCAATCCGCTACAGAGCCCTCCGGGTTCGAACTCCAGACAAGCATACATCTTAATGATATTATTATATTTATATTTCTGTTCCGAGTCTGGGTGTTTGTGTGTATCTATGGCATTTACGACACAGGGTATCCTCACATTCTTAAATTCGAATACTTGCGCGATAATTATAAAATATTTTCAGTGAACATTTACAAAAATATTGTAATAATTATAAAATACGCTCGCGTTTAGACCCGTTACTTACATAGATCTACCAAACTACTAAGTTAGATTGGATGGGTGACCGCTAGTGGTTCATGCGTGCTTCTGTGTATCGGAGGACATATTAAGCTCTGGGTCCCGGTTCTTATGATTGATAGGGGTCGTTAAATCTAGTCAGAGCCCTTGTGGGACGTTGCTAAACATCCGACACTGAGCTCTAATCTGTTTCGCCATCAATCTGCCTTAGAGCAGCGTGGTGGTGTGTGCTCCAAGCCTTCTCCAGTTGAGAAACGAGAATTGTGCCCAACAGTCATCATCGACCCATTAATGTCCCACTGCTGGGCAGAGGTGTCCTCTCAGAATGAGAAGGGATAGGCCATAGTCCACCACGCTGGCCAAGTGTGGATTGGTAGACACACACCTTCGAGAACTTTGCAAAGAACTCTCAGATATGTAGGTTTCCTCACGATGTTTTCCTTCACCATTATAGGAAGTGATAATTAATCTCTAACACGCACATAACTTCGAAAAATTAGAGGTGCGTGCGTTCGAATTCCGGCCACTCAACTTGAGGCCGGAATCTTAACCACTAAGCTATCACTGCTCTGTGCCCAACAGTGACAGACATAAAAATGATCGCAGCCAGTCAGCGAAAACAAAATAATATCATATAATGCTAATTGAAATATATTTATCGTCAATATATATGAAAGTTTTAAAACGTCTCGCATACATCAATAAGCGGCAATTGGGAAATAAACAAAAATATTTGGAATAACGTTCGTTACCGAGCAATGCATGATATATCCGTCAATACACACGTATGTATCACGCTCCTAACGAACCGGCAACATTCATTCGGTACGCTCAGCGAAATTGATTCAGATTGCCCATTTTGAAATGTACATCGCGAGTTTTATACATTTAAGTTCCGTTTGACGCGGCGTGCTTATACAGAGCCGTGACTCTCATTAGTTGATAAGAGATGGCGCCCCGTATGCCCTGAATTATGCAAAGTTTTTTTAAAATCTCGCTTAAATATAGGCTCCGAACGTAGATAAACTACAGCGTTATGATAACTTGTACCATGCATGAGCGTGGTATAAGTTATCATCATCAATTCTGGCTGGAAATCTCCTTTTTCTGACTTCGAGAAGGAAACGATTAAAAGAAAATGTACTTCCATTTATTGAATTTTCTTAGGATATCCTATCGTTCGGTAGACTATTATCACGCCCATATTCTGTGACATTGAATGGGTGGTAGAACCATAGGTTGTTCGGTGGAGCGCCAGTGCCGCCTTCACAATCCGAAGCTACTCTTGAGTTTCGGTCAGAGAGGCGTGCTTGACGAATACACTTAAAGAGAGGCAACCATCTTAGTCTTCAACAGTAGTAACGTAACGTACAACCTCAGATAAGACTTCAGTCCTGTTTCAGGTTAGATGTTTGTGTCCATGGACTGCAGTGACCACTTAACATTAGGCGGTCTGCACTCTCATTTCCGTATTAAAATAAATGCAATAATGTCTTTTGTTTGCAATAATTACTATGTATTTGTTTCGATGCACGCATAGCCCTGTAGCTTGGACTTCGCGCGAAGGCACGTTACGCTGTTGACTCCAGTTGTTATCATTGGATAGCAACTGTTAACAATGTCGGAGGCTTTATGGGCAGTTTAAGAAACATCCGACACGGCTTGACCACTAGCAAATATCTCCACAAATCTGCATTGGAGAAGCATGGTGGAGTATGCTCCAGGCCTTCTTCAATTGTGAGGAAAGACCCTTGACCAGCAGTGGAACTAAAAAGGGTTGGGACATAAAAGTTACTACTTGATGAAACTAAATAATTTGTAATGACGTACTTGCTCAAGAAGTGGAAACGTTTCTCGAGTAATAGAAGTGTGAGCACTTATCAAAAAACATATTCCCGCTGCGAAAGAAATCGATTGACGAAGTTTTATTGTGGGACAATTACAGGAAATATGCTATACGCAATAATGTAACGTGTTTGAATATGTTTATGGTTACACACGAAACTTTCATACCATAAAGTTACTTTAGATTCCGCTAAAATGCTAGTCCTTAATGCCATTATCCACCGACTAGACCAGGGGTGAGCAACCTTTTTAATCAATGGGCCAATTTAAATTTAATTTTTTTTTTGGCGGGTCGCACACATATTAATTCTTATTATTTTTAACAATAATATTGCACTCACGCCTTTCAAGAAACACAAGAATTGCTAAAATAGCTAGTTAACAGCTTATAAAATATAAATAAATTCAATTTTAGACATGTTTGGCGGGCCGCGTGTTGCTCATTTAGAACTAAACGATTACGACATTTTAAGGTTTGCGTAATCAGTAAAATACGAATTAAAAGTTTCCTTATTTGAAAGTATTCTATTTGATTTATTTTTAATACGTCACACTCTTACAACGTCTGTTAATTACGTTGCACCGATTATAAAAAATACCCTCTGGTCTCTGGTATGTATGTATTATAGCTTAGGGACGACAGATTGGTTTTCCATAAAAACATTAGTAGTTTTAAAGGTGGTACAATTGTTCGTGGTTCGTCTCCAGAGACACCAATGTTACCACCAACAGCAGTGTTAAACGCTGCTGTGTTCTAGTTTCCAGTGTGATATGAGAGAGACACCTATACGACGCCTCAACTTAGCCCTCGGGGTACCAACGCGTCTATGACCGACCTTAGCTAGGACTCCAATCCTACTTAGCGTTGATCTGTTCATGAGTGGCAGTGACCATTTGCCATCAAGTATGTCATTTGCCATTTCGATCCTATAAACAAAAGGTGTGTTGTCCATTTTATTTTCCATATATGAAGTTGATACTTCCAATCATTTCTGGAGGTATCTAGTCATGCTACCTCCAGAAATCAATGGACAACCATATGGAGATCGTATATTCATTTTCCCGTCCGCAATTGGTAATTGATCGATTCGTCCGTCTCTACCACCCTTGTGCATCTAAGAATGACTTTTGTGTCGTGATTGGTACAAATCCCATTTTTTAATATTGGAAGAGTAGCAATCGAGCGGCTTTTAATGTTAAGTGGTCAGTGTAGCCCATGTACCCGCCCATACAACCTCAAACATATCTAAAGTACTACATATCTGATGATGTGATATACATAAACGTCGTAATATATATGGTCGCCTCGCTTGTAAGTGTATCAGACAATTACATCTCTTCACCGAAACATAAGAATTGGTTCACAGCGGATTATGAGCGAGGTAGTGGTTCGAATTCCCTGGACGAATTATACTTCTACCACGACCACCTATTAATCTTATTTACACCGTGATTATAATAAGTGCTTTAGCTGTATTCAATAACTGTGGAAACGCTCCACCCAGCGAGTCTCATCTTAAGCCTGCAATGAGGACAATCTCAATAAATTGCTCAAAAATTAGATATCTAGTTTATACCGGCAGGCGATGCGGGAGAAACGGAACGCTGCGATATACAAAGGCAATAAAAATAAATTGGACGCAGCTAGTATGGCTCTAGTCCGCCGTTTTATATTGGAGTTATATTCCGCTGTCCGCTCCACCCCGGCCTCCCCAAATGAAGCTACGATCTTATCCCCGAACTAATGTTTGCTCTTGGCCTTTCTTGTGTTCGGGTTTTAGGAGTATTCCTTTTATTTTTTACAGAAGGCGACGGTGTCGACAAATATCTTGAATTAAGTATCCCTACCTACGATAACATCTATTTAAATTTTACCCTTCTCAACTCTTGAGTAACCTGAAGCTGTATTTGGCAGGAATCTGGCTAGATAGTCATGGAGAGAGTATTTAGTAGCAACCCTATATGCACGTTGCGTCATTAGAGGTTACTCTTCTTTGGCTTTGCGCAATAATGATTCGGGTTCGATTCCTGTAAGCATTGTGTACCTAATTTGGCTTTGTGTGTGCATGACACAATTCACTCCCCCGTTCAACCATAGACAAAGGGAATCTTAATCTATGGGTATAAATGCAGCGTGTCAT
>DWKL01002316.1:0-12903 GCA_018249415.1 Phareas burnsi | reverse complement strand
AATTTTAATTCAATTTTGATTGAATCTTAATAATTTATTTAATATTAAGATGTTATAATACAACAGTATTTTTAGCTAATATTTGTTTTTACTCAATTTTCATTTAACTTAATAAAAAAAAATTATGAGAAAAGAGTAGCAGTCGTGCTTGCTCGCCATGGGATATTAAGTGGTCACTGCATCTTACAGATATCTAACCTCAAGCAGGACTAACAACCTATCTGAGCTTGTACTTAGATATGTCACTATTGCTGATGTATAAAATTGTGACTGTGTTGTAGGTGTTCGACAACCACACCTCTCCAACCAAAACACAATAATTGCTTTATGGTGGATCGTGAAGGTTGTGGTGGTACATCCGTAGATGAACTACTGATTGTTCTACTGTCTATAAAATAATAATAATTGCAATATTTTTTAGCATTTAATATAACATTTAATACACAACAATATTTCTAATGTATCTAGCAAGCAAATTCTAGCAAATTCAATTCACTGTTGCTGGACACTCGCACTGGACATCTATAATCACCTTCGAATAGCATTGAAGTCCTAGCTGAGATCAGGTACAGATTTATTGCTATCTCTCAGGAACCATTAACATTCTTCAAATTGAAACCCAATTGATTCATTTGATAGCAAATACTAGTAATTTCTACTGCAAATTTTTCTTAGAGCTACAGAGAGGGTAAAGGGGGCTACTTTGGTTTAAGGCTATTAATGATTCATTTTTATGTGCCTATGTCTACCTTGCCATAGACGGAGGCATGAAATTCCAATGAGTTCTAGAAACTTAATAAACTATAGATAAGTGTGGACCAGTTTAGTACAGGTTCATATTTATTTTTTGTCAATTTTTTAATGATAATTAAACTATGTGCTGAAGTTGCTCACCAAAGTATATAATGTAGAAAAAAAATTAGACTGGCAGAGACTCTTTCTAGAACTGGAATTACTGGTGTTTTGTCCATGTACCCTGTCATATATGACATTATGAAATTATAATTTCAATATCAGACTGTTGAGAGTGCTATCTTCTCTCTAGTAGAGGCTCTTTATAAATCTAGGTTGTTAATGTTTTCTCTGTTTAACCTGTCATACAATTTCAATATGGAGATTTCACACTGTTATGTGTACTATCATCTCGCTGGTATTGGCTCTTTTTAAAACTGAGTTTAAAATTGTTTTGTCCGTTTAACCTGTCATAGAATTCAATAGGCAGATATCACTATTATGAATACTATCTTTGAGAGAAGTATCACTTATCGCGAGGGATAGGGAATACTTTCACTTGAAATATGAATGTGTTCACAGAGCCAGTTTATAGAAACTAACAAGCAATGGTTTATACATTTATTAGTCATAATGTGGTACTATAACTTTTTTCTTTTTTATTCTACCTACTTTACCCTAACTTTTATCTTTTCCAAAACAGTGTGTCTCGGTGACATATGCCACAAGAACAATTTATATGATATAGTAACAGCTGTTACAATATAGCTTCCAATATAATCTTACATACATGACATATATTAATATAGTATTGAAATAATATCTCTTACCTCATTTTTATCAAATT
This sequence comes from Phareas burnsi, assembly GCA_018249415.1. NCBI lineage: Eukaryota > Metazoa > Arthropoda > Insecta > Lepidoptera > Hesperiidae > Phareas > Phareas burnsi. The sequence continues at coordinate 11,324 of DWKL01002316.1, read as the reverse complement.
GTTGTAGTTGTCTGTCATTTCTTTGTTTCTCATATAAAGCTCGAGCTAAAGCACTCCTAGGTCGATACAATCCATTCAGTCCCGAACCGCCTGCCATATTATCATCCTTATTATCCTCACCAGGGTATACTTCCCAATGTATATTTAAGTCTTCATTTATTGGACAGATTTGTTTGTATTCCTTTAGATAATAACAATAAGAATCAGTCGTAGGACACACGTAATCCAAGAGCAATACTTCATAGATTACACACGATAATAAAACTAAATGGATAATAGTAGGCATTTACGGAATAAACTTCTCATCACAATCTGAATAATATACCTTAGAACCATAACCTCAATTGAGTTTTGCTCTATTTTGTTTGAAACCTCGCGCATATACTATATCATTTATCTTAGTTCAGGGCCAAATTCATAATTCGTATAATATAAAAAAGTGTAAATAATACAACAAGTGTTTTTTTGGCCTACGTATTTGTTATGAGTTGAGTGTCAAATTGTCAATGTCAAGTTGAAGTTTTTATACTTCTTTCACAGAGGGCGCAACTCTCATTTTCAAGACATTTATAAAGATCGTTATGTTATAAAGATGTTGTTATACGAGTACCTACTCAGTTCGTTTAAAAAATAAAACTAAAATATAAATGTTTCTAAATGTCTTTTTGTTTTTATTTAATTCAATAGTTGACGACATAGCATTTCTACTTTTTTATTTAGGTAAGGCAATGTCATTTCTAAAATCGTAAAAGGAAATATTATTATTTTCTGTTACGAGCATTGATTATACGTTGCTTTGAGATTAACGACTGCGGAAATAATCACGTTTTCTCAACGTTTTTGAAATATACTATGAAACATATTTATTTTCGCTTTCGATAAAATTAATACTGTGCATGCGCAATCATTTGTTAAATTTTTTTATTAAGTTTAAATTTTAACGATGAACACTTGCCCTCACTACTGAACCCTCCACTATACGTGGTCCAACTTGCACTGTGATATTTTATACTTCATGTTTGCAAGAAAACGTGACTCGAAACATATTCATATTTCACATTCTTTCGTATTTATCTCTTAATTAGTTTTTTTTATTTCTACTATTAATACGTAGTTATTAACTACTATAAATTCGCTCAATCTACAAGCAAATGTCTATTATTATATAAAATCATTTCTAAATTGATATCATATATTTTTAAATGATATATCTTATTTTTAAATAAAATTTTACTTTACTTAATTAAACTTATTTCATATATAATAATTATACTAACCATTCGTTGTTTAGACTCAACCGATGCTCTTGCTACAATTTCACGTAGAACGGTATTCATCATTTTGCTTTCACTAACTTCACCGCAACCTCAATAGGTAAGTAGTTGTTTTAAGATAAACGGTTTATCTGATAGGCGGTAGGTAATATTTTGAACTGTTTGAGCACTAACGAGAATGGAGTATTTAACTCCACTACACTTCCCGGTGTATTGTTTGGTGAGAGGTGAACAATTTCTTTGATTTATTTGTAAAAGGCCAGTATTTGAGATCCGAATCCCGGTTCGGCCTTGGCCGTGACCGACCGTTCACTGTCTCACCGCAGCGCTACTTTATTTGTAGTTGCGGTGATTGACTTCTGCCAAAAAAAACTGTTTTTTAGATAAAAAACAGCATAGAGAAAAGTTTATTGAGGAAACTATGATATTTTTTTGTACTATACATGTATGGGTAAGTATTCTTTGTACTTAACTAATCCTCTACTCCGCAGTCGGTCGGTTCGTGCATTGACCGGTGTTCAACTGTCGGGCAATAAAACTATTCACGACTCAAAATTCATAATGTTACTTATGTTATGTGGGGTTTTTCTTTGCCTTCTAAAGTTGTAAAGACTGTGTACATGGAGTACCATACCTTTCATTAATTCTATACATTCATTCATTACTCCATATATTCCTTAATATACAGAGAGGATGATTTCACATGACTTAACATTGATCCATTCTCGCTTAACTTCAAGTTTGTTTTGGTTTTACACTTTGACCTTATGAATTAAACTGAATATAATATAACGATATTAAACGTATAAAATAAATAAATGAACTTACATCTTCTTCAATTGGTGGGATCTTCAGCTTTTGCAAATGAGCTATTGGAGAATTCGACATTATAAGAGGAAAATGTTGATAATAAACTATAAAGGAAAATGTGGGTTGCTCGAAGACACGGAACTGGCGTGAAGTGAGTTGCAAATTACATTGTATTGCACGTGGCTCGCCGTTTTTATTAAATATGACAAGTATGTATTGCAGATAATAATATATTTAGTGTTGATAACGCAACATTTTTGATAACTCGATAAAATGTTAGATTATTTTGATCCAAATTTACTCAATTGTGTACGTTGTTATTTGTAAATATAATTTTATTATTGCAATTCAATGTATCAGCATGGACAACGTAATTATTTAATCTAAAAGTAATTAAGCAAAAGGATAAGTGCAATAGTTCGTTTCTATACGCTCAATATGGTTTCTCGATCACGCGCGGATCGCCCGAAGCGATCTGCTTGCGCTCGCGCCGGCGCACGCGGGACATTTAAAATAATTACAAGCCATCGGAGAAACGTAACAGCCAGTGTTTTGAGACCATTACTTATTTTTTAATTCCAAAAAATGGTTTTAAAAGCACACTTAGAGCCTATTGGTGCAATGCCGGTAATAAATGAGCATCTTACAAATTTTCAAGTAATTTTTGTTTATGAATTTATGTGTCGTAAAATTGGTGATTTGTTATTTTCCTCGAAACTTTGAAATAATTAAATATTACAATGTAAGTTGCGATCGAAACCTATCATTCAATTGAATTATACGATTACCTACTGTTAAAAGTTTTAAGATTACAAAAATGACATGTTATTATTATTTCTAAGGTTACTTACATTATTAATTACAAGGTTACTATGGCTAGTCATAAGATCATATGGTATTCGGAGTCGCATACTACGGATATCGATATATTTATAACATTAACAGTCGATAGTGTTATAAAGTACGATTCCAATTAAAAGCGGGTATCCCTATAGCCCACGATAAGTGAGCTATAACAATACGAGCGAGGTGTTTTAAAACAAAACCTCGTGGTCAGTTTAATTTAAATCCGTGCCGTAGTTTTTGCACCCCCAACCGCATTCTCACAGCGGCGAGACTTGATGCACTTCACTTCTGATTGGATCATTACCGAGTTCATCATACCCCGTGCGATCCTCCGGCTAAGACAAAGACGGCGATACCTACCTCCGCCGCCGGGAAAGAGCCAGACAACACGACCACATCGCTCAGGAATTATTTCATATCATGATTATTGGAACTTTATTGCACTCCGTAACTAACAATTGACATTAGGAAATGCAATTTCATATTGATTTCGTAATCTCAGCCGTCGTTTATTTTTATCAATGCAGCAAATCTTTCTATGATTTGCGGCTAACCATCGCTCCTCACGTTGGTTGTTTTCTTGCGGCTGCGTGTTCCAAGAAAATGTCATTAAAAGCTCGATAGGGGATTAGGTCGGTTTAAATTTTCACGTAGCGCGGCAGGAAATCGGTTTAGCCGTCACAAAGGGTGGGAAGAAACCGAGAAATTATCTTTTCGTCGGCGTACAAACCGCTAAACGGGCAATTACACGTTACAGATGGGGGTATGGAGTTATCAAAAAATAATTTTCACACCGGCCGGAAGGTGTCGTCCCGATCACGTACCGCGGCCGCAATATTCCGGATCGTCACTGATTTCGGCGCGGAATACAGTCATCACGTTTCTAATAAAAATCCTTCGGACATCTGTCGTATTGCGTAACCACATTTATTGCTGTTAATGGCCGCTTTCCTTAGCGTTAATTTGTGTTGGACCGACAACTATAACCATAATTCAGCTCGTTATCGACAGCTCATATTTTCGTACGTATCGAGTACAGTGACCGCGCGAGCATTTAATAGTGTCATTAATGTCGTCACGTGTAATTATCACGTCTGATACATACATTGTTGCTTTGATTTAAAACTAAAATTTGCATGCTAAAAATTTTGTAAGATAATTCTTTCTACTCGTTGAAATTTTATGGTGTTTTAAGGCAATTCTTTTATTATCGGAATGCTGATCAGATCACGACATGAGTGGAGATTCTTGGGTGCTTACAATTTTTTTGGAAAAATCGTTGGTCGTTAATGGAACTGACTGTTGAATGTCTCCTCAACCTTAAATATCATCCAGCTTAGAAGTTAGAGTTTGACGTTAATCAACCTCGAAATCAGTTTAATAATATTATTTATAACATTCATTACATATTTCATTTTGTGTTAAATTCGAAGAAAGAAGAAACAAAGTTTAAATATTAATCGATCTAGCTTGAATGGTGTAATAATGGTACGTAACCTTTTTCTGGGAGAATAACCATCCCACCTAATTCTGCTTCATAAAAACATTGTGTAGTTGCTGAGATTTGGTTTCAATGGTGTGGTAAGGCTGGGATACTAACATACGAGGTTTTAACTGACTCCTCAGGAGCGATCGACCTCCTTTGGTAGGACTACTGTCCTGTTTGAGATCTGGGATTTGGTCATTCTGCGGCAACGATCATTTTACATCAGGCGAGCCGCATATTAATTTATACTTTTATTTCATAAAAAAATCTTCCAACTATTTCATGTACAACTATTTCAATACATTGTAAAGTGTATAACAGTGTATACTACCGTCCTTGAGGACCTTTACATACTAAAACCACTTTTCGAGATATGGCCAAAAAAGAGGGTAATTTTTAAAAAATAGTATCACTTAAAATACATCTAATAGAACACTTTCAAATAGTGAAACTTTTAATTCGTATTTTACTAGTTACGACAACCTCAATACGTCGAAATCGGTAACGGCATGTTAGCTTAAGGATGGCGGTATATTATATCTAATAAAAATATAGTATCTACTGGGTTTAATCGATTTATTAATTAACAGATCGTTTGGTTACTATTTACCAAGTATTAATGTTTTATGATCAAATCGTAGGTGTTATCACATTGTCACTGGAAAACGAACGAAAATGTACATTGCATTTTGGTTTACTTGTTCTTATATGTACAATAGAAGCTGGTTTCATATCACTCATTTCATAGTGAGGTCATAGGTGGATTACTGAACAGCATTACTATCGAGATGGAAATGAATTAAATATAATTGGAATAATCGAGGCTCGGCAATACAAAACAAAGGGAAAAAGTATGTACGGCTGTGGCTGCAGTGCGGGAACGAAGGATTTCAATTTGGAACGTGATGAGGCGAGTTTTCATTTACGTACGTCTGTACATTCGAGCCTCTGATTGTGTACTTGGCTAGATACCGCATGTCCCTATGTCGACGTTTACAGAAACAGGCTAAAATGGCTTGACATATACAAGCCACAAGTTGACGTATAAACTGCTCTGCACTGACCGCATTTTATGCTCTTTTTTCCCATTTTTTTAAATGAGAAAGGTTGTGTAGGTTTGATTTTTTAATACATACATTTTGATTCTGATGTGATGAAAACAGATGTCGACAATTGGCGCCTTTTTTCCTACATTTTTCGCCCGTGATTGTCCATCCAGCCAAGTATATAATCAAAGATTCGAGCGTCGGCTGTTCGGTTTCGGTTTAAAACCGAGTAGTCAACCTATATTGAATTTAAATTTAGACTGACGAAAATAAATAAATTTTAAACAAATGGTTCTGTTCCTTAGGTTTAAGTAAGTTTTTAGATTTAATTAAGATATAATAGATCAAATTTATGTACGAGGTGGGTAATATACTATGTGTGAAATATACTTAGGTTTTTGAAGAAGGTTGTTAATCCCATTGCGGTTAAAATGCCTAATTCAGGAAAAATATCTATTAAGTCTTTAAGTTACAAATCTTTAAAGTTATATATCCTTAAATAATTTAGATGTATGTATGTGCACAGTCAAATACATAAGACTTTACATGGACATGGGTAAAAGAATCCGTTAAACAATTGTTCATTAATTTTTTAAAAGACAATTTATTTACGAGTTTATACAGTGTTTTATTTGTATTTTAATCTGTGTTGTTGTCTATGACAATAGAAGTTATTTAATTACTTATCTATATACAAATTCATTATATGCACAGCACGTGTGTGTGGCAATGTTATGTAATCCCCAATTGGACCCCAACAGGATTTCTGAGTAGTACTTGAGGCCTACAGATGGGCTACATAGGCGGCAGTAATCACTTATTATAAGGTGGATGATCACTTAATATTACTTAAATAATTTAACAAAATATTTTGTAACTCACTACTTAAGTGCCCTTCAAATACGTTGCCTAACTCGGCGGATCGTTGACAAATCACCAGTGTCACAGAGCTGCAAGCGCTTTATAGTCTAGAATCATAAAACTAGCGTACCTACATACGAAGATGTGATGTAAGCTTGCTAATATGAGAACATTTAAGTTATGCAAATAATCAATTTATAATCTGCCCCGATGGACAGAAATGGTCTAAGCCCTCGTTAATCTTGTAAAGTGAATCATTTTAAGTTGTAAATTCCTCATGTTGCGCATTTTAAACACCTTGTGAGTGGGTACAAATTACAAGAAATAATGAGTTAAAGTCATATCTCATTACTGAAGTTAAAGCTCAGCGACTGTGGACAGGTTAAGAAGTTCTGGATGCAAACTAATATCGGTATAAAGAACCAATCTTCTATTACGGCCGTACACAAACTAGAATTTTATTACCTTTACATAAGATTGAATTTCGAAATAAAAGGGACGTGAGTTATAATGTTACGGGCGTGAAAAGAAAAGCTCGGAGGCGTTCGTTAGGCAGCTCCATAATTAAAAAATAAAATTGACGCTTCGTGGCGTTCGCGGCGATGTGCTGAAAAGTTATACTGCGCACAAGTGGAATCTGAGTGATGGCGGCGTGGATCTTTCAAATCTGCAACGTCTTTGTTTTTACTGATGTAAGCATAATTATCTGTTGATATATTTAACAGATAAGATTCATCATTAACCTATTCATGTCCCACTTCTGAGAGGAACCGGTACCCAACGGGTCCCTCCCAGATTGAGAAGGGTCAGGCCATAGTCCACCACGCTGGCCAAGTGCGGATTGGTAGACTTCACAAATCTTCAAGAACTTTATAGAAAACTTTCAAAAGTGTAGGTTTCCTCTCGATGTTTTTCTTCACCGTTAAAGCTAGTGGTAATTAATGTCTAATACGTACATAACTTCGAAAAATCAGAGGTGCGTGCGAGGTTCGAATCCCGGACTCCCAGTGTGAGAGGCCGGAATCGGGACCACTAGGCTTAGGCTAGCGTTAAGATTCCGCACATAATTTTAACGTCAGCGGTGGATTCGAACCCCGGAATCCCAGCGTGAGAGGCATCTTACCACTAGCTCAGTCTGTCTAAGGAATACTGTATAAGAAAATAATCCGTAGTTCCTTGTACCGTACAGGGTAACTGTACCGTATTGTTCCACAAACAAGCGGTCATCAACGCCGAACATTAAGCAGGTAAGTGCGCCAATCTCGCTCATATTTCCTCTCAGCGCATTTAGATTGCAGTACAAATTGCGAGCCATACCTCACGCCACATTGAGTGTTGACCGCTCAAATAATTAAAGCGCTAATAATTACTCCGTGTTGGTGCTTAAAATGCAAATCTTGTCGCCCGCAGTGTCTTCAGCTTGTAACGTGTAGGGTTGACGATATTATTAAAGGATTTAACAAATATTTAAATACTATTTACATTTTGGTGCAAAATTCCCATAAAAGCGCACCTGATTAATTGAATCATATGAACTATTTATCAATTTAATAAAATTGTGTACCAGCGTCAACTGGTACCTACTACATTTCCCAAAATTCCTCATTTATTATAAGTCAACTAATAATTATTAAAATTTGGCAATATGTAGAAACAACTACAACATACATAGTCTGCAAACATTACCTCTGCTGAAATCTAGATCCTTAATTAGAACTTATTTTAAGTATGTGAAATAATACAAATAAAGTATATTTTTTCTTAACAAATTGCTTAATAGTTATATCGTATCTGTCATTCAAATTAAGTTTCTACTAGTACCAGGTGAAAGTAATTGTCAAATCTAATTAATCTGTTAAACTAGGTGTTTGTCCGATGTATTTTTATCCGAACATTTAACTCAGTTTTTAAATTCCTATATTATTATTATTACATATATCCTATATATTTCCTATATTATACCTTAATAATTAATTGATAAATCCTACTAAGTCAATAACATTTGCGTAGCAACCCTAAGGGTTTGCGAATTGGGAACAGATAAGGGCATGAGATTTACACCTCCGCGCGTCACGTCTTGAGACTTACCGTTCGTTGACCGGTTACATTATAGATTGTTTTTTCTTTTACCATTTCTGGATTCCAGTGTGTTTAATAAAGTTTATTACTACATTGCTTTGTTACTTTAAACATTAATCTCGGATTTTATTTGGTGATATCGTTTCTTTTCCCTCCACTTTTATAAGTGTCCTGTAATGTTTCCGGTATGGAACTTGGTCATACAATTATAGATGGAACAAATGGTCAATTATCATCCTGGAATGAATCCACTGGTGGAAACGGATACCGTCTCACGGCGAAGAGTTTAGAAAGTCCGGTCCAAAATACGGACCAATTGTGGGTTGGTGGTTCCTTGGTTCTTTCCAGGGTCTTGTAGCTTAATAACTTTTATTTTATTCAATAATCAATTACTTACATGTTATTTATTACAAATACTCATGTGTTCCTAATTGTTTATTTTTCTGATAAAACAAACAACGCCACAAATCCGACTGTCACACCATATCTAAGGTAAATTTTAATGGTGGGAATGCGTCATCTGGAACTGACTGTTATTTCGCAAACCATTTTGGCTGTGACAGTTAAATTTCGAAGGTGTGATCATTTGACACTATGTCGGCCGCTAAACAGTCTTGATACTTCCTATAAATGTAATCGTTATATATTTTTTAATAATATCTTCGTCATCGTCAACCCATTAATGTCCCACTGCAGGGCACGGGTCTCCACTCAGTATGATAAAGGTTAGGTCATAGTCCACCACACTGGCCAAGTGTGGATTGGTAGACTTCACATACTTTGCACAACTTTATAAAGAATTGGCAGACGTAGGTTTCCTCACGATGTTTTCCTTCACCGTTAAAGCATAATAATTAATTTCTAATACGCACATAACTTCGAAAAATCAGAGGTGCGTGCGGGATCGAACCCCGGATATCCACCCATTTTTAATATATCCACACATAATTTAATGGCGCTAGAACTTTTCGCGGTTCGATTCCTCCCGGTTCGGTTTTTCACGGTGTTTAGTCTAAGAGATAAATTAGTAGTAAAATAATAAATAATAAAATTAGATGTGTGCTCAATATACGAACCCCGGTCCTTCAATTTAAAGATCGGAATCTTACCACTGGGCCATCACTGCTTTAGCTTTAAAACTTTTAGTATAAAATAAAATATAAAACACGGCTTAAATCCGTTTTCAGTCAGACTTTCAAGGCATTTTTCTTCGCCACAAACAAACTTAAAATGACACACAAATGGAGCGAACTCAAATTAAATTACAGTATAAAGTACAAGGTATCAAAACGTGTTTCCGCTGTAACATAGCAAGAAAAACCTTTAAAAAACTGACGGAATTGAATTTTTTCGTTTCGCCATCATACTGCAATTTAATGAAACACGAAGGTTGGGAAGTGAATTTAGAACGTGAACTTTGTAATACGATTTACAAGTTTAACAAATTCGTGTATTACTTAGAAAAGTTTTGATAGGTGGTAGAGCTCTAGTTCGTCCGGGATGCACTATCGCCCGCTCACAATCCGCCGTGAAGCATCTTGTGTTTCGGTTGGAGACGTACGGTTGCCGTGTACACTTACAGAGAGGCGACCATCTTCAACCTCAGGAGTAGTAACGCATCTGTGTACGGCCTCAGATAGGACTTCAGTCTTATTTAAGGATAAATGTGGATGACTACGGACTGTCACCACTTAACATTAGATGGTCTTCACGCTCGTTTGCTACTTTTCAAACTTAAAAAAAAAGGTCAAAAATATTTTTTTTACTTAGATACAATACCACAACCACATCATCATTAACCCATTACAAACTGCTGGAAACTCTTCTTAGAATGAAAAGGGTTAGGCCATAACCTAACACGCTGGCCAAGTGCGGGTTGGTAGACTACACACTCCTTCGGGAATTTTTACACATAACTCTCTGATTTGTGCTTTCCTTATGATGTTTTCCTTCACCGATAAAGCAAGTGATATTTAATATTTAATACGCACATAACTTCGGAAATTTAGAGATACGTGTAATATTCGAACCTCGGATACACAGTGTGAGAGTCCGGAATCTTAACCACTAGACTATCACTGCTTAAATTTAGTTTACAATCACAGTATTCAAAAGTAAAACATCAATCCATAGTGTGCTCGTATAAATTTTAAAAATGATTTCTAAATGAAAGTATTATCTAGTCACATTACTTTTAAACTAAACTTATTTACTATTAATTACTATTTTGCTAAGTTATAGATTAATTTCTATCTTTTGATGGTGCATTGACTAAGCTTTCGCCAACACTAGTTCGTGCAGCGCCACTACTAGTGTATTTCTTGCATCTCAATTCGAGAGCTGTCGTGTCGCTTCACAATCTAGAAAGTAAACATACGATCGTGGTACTAGATGTAAGTGTCGGTGCCACTGTCAGAGGTACGGGAATCGGGAAACTGAAAAAGACAAATCGAGTGGAGCTTTTTACTACGTCATCCCCTCGTTTCGTCTGAAACGTTTTCCCGTGGACGGAGGCACGCCGACAACAAAAGCTAACAAATCCTGTTTGTCCAGCGGGAAGCGTCCGTGATTTAATACAAATTATTATTAGACGACATAAATAACGCCGTGTAGGGGCGCGGCGGGCTCCTTAATAAGTAATAAAGGGGTCATCTTTCATAGTGAGAGCCGCTGGAATTAACTGCTGCCGACATATGGTGGTACTGCACTACCTCCTTGCTGAGACTAAAAATCCTGATTTATGGGTCTTATAACTTCATTATTGGATCGCTATGTTTTTATACGCCTTTTCACTTGTAATTTTAGATATGAGGAGTTTGTACACTTCATATCAACGTAATTTGTCTTTTATTTATTTTATTTATTTATTTAACAGTTAATGTACACTTAAATCTTAAAACTAAAAAAATATTAAAAATAAAT
>DWKL01002315.1:0-12903 GCA_018249415.1 Phareas burnsi | reverse complement strand
TAAGAACCTGGTTCCTAAAACGTGATTTGGATGATTAACAACTCGTCAAGATTTCGTAAGACTGCATTAAAATACAATTTCTAAACAATAAAACGTTACGTCACATTCTTCTGTTTAACAACACGTATTCTTCTGTTTAACAACATCCCGATTTCTAAGACGTGTTCCACTGCGATGAACTTGCCCCACTCAACAGTTCATTGTCACGCACTCTTATCGTAACGGGCAGGCGCTTCAGTCTTGCCAACAATAGATTTACCGATTTGTCTCACCGTAGACGAACAGGCGACGTTTGATACAATAACAAATGAAGAAATCTTTGCGAACCGATAAACAATCAAATTGATTATGTTCAATTTGAGATTAGATATTCGTCTAACAGAAGAAAATATACCACTCCTTCCACAAGGGGTCTTCCTCAAAATCACTGCGGGATTTAATTATATTTTTAAAAATATTAGTAAATCAGTAAAACTTAGAATGATCCCCATGACTATTGTAACAAGCACTAAGGTAACTGTGAACTGAACCACGTATCAACTCTCAACTACCAAACATACTGCCCTGTAGTGACGCACAAGTAAAATTGCAGGCATTATGAGATAATGAGGATAATTGACACAAATCATCTCGTTTCGCGTGTTAATAATTATCGTCCATGTTGTATCATTCAAAATTATAAACCGGCTTATGATTGTAAATGTCCTTGTGCATTTCCTGTGCGTATCATATTGAACTCTCAATTCGTTGACTTTAGAGGAGGCAATAAGACGCATTGTTTAAATCAACATACTTGGTTATCGTTTTAGCCAATGGTTACTCTGGATCTCTTGTGGACAGAAGTGCTCTTCACTCTCGAAATAGAAAGTCAGAAATAGATCACTACGTTTTGTTACAATTTTAACAATAACGTCCTCTATTTATATACTTATATGAATCACGTTCTTTAAAAAAATACACAATGAAACAGATGGCTCTTAATAAACATATAGATATATGTTTTAATATTTTTGAGATGCATCTAAGGCATATCTTATATAACTTACATAACTTATTTTAACTAACACACTGTCACGTACTTATGGCAAATAAATATATAGACATAGGCTATCGCGACTCGGACTTTTTTAGACATTTAATTGGTCCTTCATTATTTTAACATATTTCTCGCTTTTTATAACGTGCGCGATTAAACATATGTAATAATTAATTTACACAAAGTTTGCCAATTAATTTACATAAAATATACTTAAATTGTAATGCACAAACCATCCCCGAAGAAAAAATATCTAGGAGTGGAAACTTTAGAGGCATGCGCTAAAAAAAGAGCGCCAGAATGGTAGCGCGTTTTTAGTTACCTTCAGTTAATTGCTTTTTATAAGGTTCTTAGGTTACAAAAGGTCTGAACAAAATTATAATATTATGATTATAAATTATATAATTCTATTGTTAAAAGAACATGATAAAACATAGTTATGTGTTCTTGAAATATAGTCTTCTTTCAAATCTTTAATAATGTAAATACAAATGATATTTACGAAGTTACGTAGAATTTATTCTCAAAGCACCCAAAGAACAATAATATTTAAATAGTTTAACCAAAGTTATGTCAATATACTAACAATAAATATAACGCTTTCTAAACGTATAGCCTCACCTAAGGATTCTCTGTGTTTTGGTTGCCATGGACACATACAAAGATGAATATACCAACACACAGATCCAGAACAGAAATCTAAATCCGTTTAGATGTCTGTCTAGCTGGGAATCGAACTTGAAACCTTTTAGATGTAAACCGATCTGGTAACCGCTGCGCCACGCGGGTCGTTAAAATAGAAGGATAACCACAGAAAAATAAATACCGTCTAATATTATCAAGTTTTCTATGACCCAACATAAAATATGGTAAATAGTTTTTTTTATATGACAGTAATAGTTCGTAACATATATCATCAACATAAACCTCCACTGTATCGTCACAGATACAATACAATAATCTACGATAAGTTTTATCCTTGAAAATAATTTGATGCAAAAATACTACAGAAAAATCTCGTTCACATCGTACGATGATAATTAAGTTGAAATAATAAGTTTTATATAAACTCTATATTGTATTTGTATTATCAGTTTATTTCGTGTATGTCCACGGCACCCATAACAAAGCAATCCTTATGTACATATACCAAGGCGTGGAAAACATTCCTTTTCATTTATTTTATTAAATAACAATTAATCATAACCGACGACCATCACGGCGCAATGGTAATCATATCGGTCTAACACGCAGAAGGTCCTGGGTTCAATTCCCGGCAAGACAATAATCTAAATGATGAACTTAAATTTGTGTTGTGGGTCTGACTGTTTGTGTTCTCGTCCTTATTTATATCCAGGAAATCCACAACACAGATAATTCTAGTGTGAGGCTATAAGCGTAGAAAGTTTTATTATTTATAAGGTAATACCAGGAATATAGGCATTATTATTGAGTAGGTAATAACAATATTCAAGATAATTATTATTTGTCCTCCATAAAAGTAGCACTCTTTGCGGTTAGACTGTTGTGGTACCGTCGTCAAACTTATTTCTGCCTTATGGCAAGGGTTTGAAGTTGCTGCGTTCTGAGTAGAAGGGTGCAGTAAGGCGCATATACTAATAGGAAGCATTTCAAGTAACTCTCAGTTTCAGCAACGCAGATACGTTGATGATTGATGTCAAGTCAGACTTGCACCAGTTCCAGATGTTCATGGAGTACAGTGACTACTCAATACTAAATGGGTTACATATTAATTTCCTGCTTCCACTACATACATAAATAAATCTAAAATATTATATATAAATACCTCTAGAACTACTGTAAAGACGATACATTTATCGGAGTCAGTGTAACCTTTGTGGGGGCGTAAGTTCACTGCTGACTGTAAGTACCGCATTGAATTTACGTGAACTAAAGCCAGGTAAATTCTATAGTATGTCTATATTCGTGAAGCTTCATCAAATAATGCATTTTCATTATAATGATTGCGTCCGATTGTTCTATGTACGGATTTTAGAAAAAGAATGTCATTTGGTTTTTTTTTGTTGTGTAGTCATTTAAATAAAGAAGTTATCTTCTTGATGACTAAACTATGAAGCTTACTGGTAAACTTCTGGTCTCTCATGCTTGCGGTCAGGGGATTGAAAACTCAGAACCCTTGATTTTTCGAAACTATTGGCGTGTTAGAAATTAATAAAATCTTGTACATTAAGTTTTTATATATATGTGTGTGTGTGTGTAATATTGACAATGTCATGACACCGAAACAATGATTTAACGCTCAGCGAAAAAATTTAAGAGTAGACCTTGGTTATCTTTAGCATCGTAGTTATTTTCTGGATTATCACAAATTGAAAATATATTTTATTTTGTAAATTTGTTTGGAACTGACTACGAATTAAGAAGAAATAATTTCGCAAAATATAATCATTACTGAGGTTGCCATTGTAGCAAAATACAGCACCAACAACTCGTCCTGTTTAAACTCAAACATATTGTAATGTCTTGAATAATATATATAATTTAAATAAGAACTTGTATAATTCCAATATGCTCTTTGTTGTTTCATAAACCATAACTTTAAATTATATATGATAATATTTCTCTCTAGTCGTTTCCCTCACTGCTGAGGATCGTGGCTCCTTCTGATACTGTCGATTAGCTGTCTTCATCGGTTGCGTTCCGCTGCTTGGTGTCCCGCAGCGTTGATCAGTATCTCCAGCTCTTGGGATATCTGGTCTGACCACCGTTTGGGACTTCGGCCTACCGAATATTATTGCATTATATGATAATATAATACAATAATAATCGATTTTATAAATATTGAAACGCGTTGGTTGCACTAATGCCATGTTACAATAGCATAATGTTACTACGTATTCGTAATTAAAGTACGATTTACATTTTACATATTACTACCTACCTACTATACTTATTGTTTTATTTCTTCGAGATTTTAATACTTTGTGTGAATAATTGTTTTTTATAATTTTTTCTTAAAAAGGATTATTTATTTCGAGACGTATTTATCACTTGCGTGATATTAATCAGTAAACAGGGTGAGAATATTCTATAATTTTTTACGACCAACTAAATTAAATTCTATAATCTCTGCACGTCCCATGTTCATGTAAAATTATGTTACAACGGTATTCTATTTCAAAATAATGGTATTAGATATATACCTTCTGGCTAAACACTTCTTTATTCTAAATCAAATTTCTAAATTTTTTATCATTAAACTGTATCTTCGCCCAAATCTTACATTATTATGACATCTTCCTTCACTTTCAAGGTAAGTAAGGTGTGATCACACTACCGTCCTTCGAAGGCTAATTTGATCCAATTTATATCGACAATGCCCGGATGCCGTTTACATCTCGCTCCTGAGTCTGTTTTACGGCATTACGTAATACAAACTCAGGAGTAAAAGGTAAGTGTGTAAAGAGTGAGTGAGACGTATTCATATAAGAAGTGAGAATTCGCGCGACATTGCTCGACTAATGACCACGCAGTTGAACAACGTCACTATTACAGAAAAAAATACATGTGTGCAATTCACACGTGGTAGAAGTGAAACCTCCAAATTTTGGCTTCAAGATAACGAGACGAAATCATCATCATCGTCATCGTCATCACCACCATCACCACCACCACCACCATTACCACCACCGCCACCACCACCACGACCACCATCACCACCATCACTACCATTACCATCATCATCACCATCATCACATGCTTCCTATCTCATTTTCTCCCACGTTAAATGTTATGAATTTATGTGTCTGTCTCTTTTTACTGTCGCTTTTTCGTTTCATCGAGTTTCAAATCACAACGATGCTAAAGAAGTTTTCACTTCAAAAATCTTGTTATGGCCCGATAATGAAATCGGGCAATGTAACGCGATTTTTTCTTGTGGAATGCTCGTGTGGAACGCTCGTGCCAGCGCTTGCACTGTCCTATTATCGACTGTAATTTTTTAGGTAAATATAAAGGGTTTCTCTTACAGGAACCGTATTGATCTTGTGTGCTTTCTTCATCGTTATAGCGCCTGTACACAATAGGTAATAGAGGATCACGGGCAAGTACGATCAACGATCAAGTCTGTCGTCGCCCATCATGGCGTATGATTGTCGGCAATCGGTTTTCACGCACACATCAAAGGAAATTCGCGTGCAGTTGCGTTATGTGCCAACACGGTCGCTGATCGGATCGCCATCGTATAACCCAATATATGCTATATAAACCAATAATCTAGAATAGATCGTTACAAGTCACAATATTTTAGTAACTTTCGATTATAACTATTATCCTATGAAGGAAATCGATAAGAAAAAAATTGTAGAAAACTAAATTAATAAGAACCAAGCCATTAATAAAGCTAAAATATAGTTTACAAAATTACCAATTTTCAATCATCCTCGAATTGTACAAGGAGTTAGCTTAAACCAACCTATTTGTCGGTAAATTAGTATTATTATATATTCATTAGTAATCTTTAGTTAAATTAGTTCATCGGCAGTTATTCTAATGTTGTAAAAGTATTTTAAGCTGAGATATACGAAATGTATCAACTCATTGATGTCCCTCTACTGGACACTCAGAATAAGAGTTCAGGCGATAGTCCACTACGCTTGCAAAGGGCAGGTGACTGAACACTCCTTACATAACAAATATTTAGGTTGTCTCACTATGTTTCCCTTCACTATTCGAGCTAATGAAAGTTGATTTGTAATAAAAATGATTTTTCTAGTTATTGGACACTCCCGCGTGCGACGACGATCTTTATAACACTTTGCGATCACTGCGCTCATTAATACAAATTACTACTTCAGAAATATAAAATAATTACGTAAGAGTCTGGGAAAAATAATACAAAACGAATGATAGAAGTTATTTTCATTTGAAGACCGTTAAATAAACTATTTACAAGAGTAAACATTTTTTCCTTTTCACACTTCTTATTTCGCGCAGATACGTGGTAAAGACGGAAACTCCGCGAAGGAAAACCACGGTAAAGCCCCCTCTTGCGGCAAACGCTCGAACTAAGAAACGATGAAAACCTCTCCGCCTTTACAAGTCGCTTGTTTCTACATTTTCCTCTAGATGTCTCTCGTTGCCTCAGAGACATGTGAACGTACTTTACATTTTTTATGCATTCGTTATATCTGGAATATTGACAGTAATATTATTTAAGATATTCATATAAATACTTAATGATATATTTAAGAGAATGAGGTATAATAAAATAGACTAGACTACTAGACTAGACTAGATTGTGTCTTGCACATGACGCAATTGATTCATAATCTATATTATCTATTTCAATTACTTGTCTAGGCATCAGATTAGTAGATATCGTTATCAGGTGGTTATCATATGTTACTGGGCATAAATAAAAACTGATATAAACGTAATAGCCTTAGATAATTGGTAATTATGTCGAAATCTTCGAAATGAACACGTCCATTTTATGTATTAGCTACAGAATATGACAAAATTATTTAGGTGGGTAGAATGGGCGTACAACACGTACTTTTAAATTTTTTACACATGTTTTAAATTTGTATGTAGCAATGTACCTATATAGACACCATTTTCTCGACTGTTTAACGATAAGTCCAATGGTTGTCGATTCGATTTCCGAAAGTTTGTCTATTACGTGTATTATATTACGAAATGTATACAGTTGCTAATTAGATGGTGTTTGTTCCAGCTTCGATGTGGAGAATGGCGGGGGCGCGGGCGGCGGGGCGGGCGGCGCCCGCTCCCCGCTCGAGGGCGGCTCGCCGTCGGCGGCGCTGGTGCTGCAAGCCATGCCGCAACGCCGCGAGTCCTTCCTCTACCGCTCCGACTCCGACTTCGAAATGTCCCCCAAGTCCATGTCCCGCAACAGCTCCATTGCCAGCGAGAGGTAAGTACTAGGAACAAAGATAAGCTGCAATATGTGTCATGAATGTTTGTGGATTGTACACTAGTTTCGAGTGTAAAAAAAACTAAGCTAAAATTTGACTTATATAAACTAAACCTTTACGAAACGTTCATTACAAGGTTTATACTAAATTTAAAATATTAATTTGATAAATATTAGTAAATGAATTAATTGTTATGTTTCTTCCTCTATCGATGAACATTTTAACATTGTGAGCAGGCATCAGTAAGGCTCTAAGTCAAATAATAACGATTGTATTCATTCATGACACATCTTGTGCTGCTTAACTAAGCTTATCAATAAAAAAAAAACTGTAAATATTAGCAACAGAAATTTGAGTCAAATTAATAATCTAAATTAAAATATAATTCAGCGGCCAAATATTCAAGTGTTTTTAAATTGTGCTTTAAAAATAAAGAGAGATCTACATTGACTGTACAAAAATATTTTATCCAATAAAGAATTTAAGCTTGAATATTCGACTGTACATTTAAACATTAAAGTTAACAATCATCGTACAGGATTTGTTTGTTGAAATACCAAAACTACGCCTATTATTGCGTCTTAGGCGACAGTACTTGCGCTACTGTTTTAACGCCTGAAAGCTGTGGAAAGGCAGATTGCACCAGCGGATTAGACTTTCTAACTATTCCTTGTGGATGGGTCTATGATTCGATTCAAGTTTATATCGTCAAATAGTTTTTAATAAATAACACACGTTACAATTATACACTTCTCGTAAAATAACCTTCTTTTATCTTATAACAAGGAATTTATAAGTTATATGAAATTAAGAAGTTGGATAAAGTCTACAAATTATATAACTGATTCATCAAAACTTTGACTCTCACAGTGAAACTAACATTCCAGGATATACTTATCGAGGCCAAGTTACACGCTATATACTTATATCAGTATCTAACAGGCAGAAATAAGCACTACAGTACAGTAAACTCTACTTCATCTGTTATACTTTTTCTATTTGACAGATTAGTTTTCATTATCTCCCGAAGGTCGACTTTCGAGAAAACACTTTGAGCATTAACCCGCCTTCGTTGTCTTATTAGTAGGCCACAAAAGTAAATAAATATATCGGCTTAGTGACGCACAAATTGCAACATATTGATTAAAGAATCGATTCAGACAGTTCGATTGTAATATGCATTCGCTTTTATAGAATCGATTTATTGAGAATATGAAATTCGTTTAGTTTACGAACATAATTAAACGTTTTTCGTGCGAAACTATAAAGTAAAGAAGTATAAGCCTAATTTGTTATATAACTTTTATTTAAAATGTACCTTATAAGTTTTACATTATTTGATGTTTTTAAGGTAATATTTTAAAATTATTGACACCGATTATCCAGGAAAAATAATAACCATCAATATATTGTATTGATATAGTCTTTGATTTAGCTAAGTATAACAACTATAATAAAATTCTGTTTGTGTGCAACTTCCTATCAAAAAATATGACATTTGATAGGTGTAAACGTGAAATAGAAAATAATATAAAAGACAAAGTATAATTTTTGTATAATGGTAAACGTAATAATAGTATTTATTTTTGATACTGGTTAAATATGTTTCAAAATGAGTCTTAAAATACAATATTTCTCGAAGGTAATAAATGAGAAACTATTGAAATAATTCGCAACTCTTGATACATTTTGTACATTAACAAGATCCTAAATTCAAAGGCATCAAGTATAGAATTAATTACCTATAATATTTTGTTACAAAAACGTATATAATTTCTTACTTCGAGAGTGTACCAGACATAATTAAATTAAGATATATTTATAATGACAGTAGTTAAAAATAAATTATTCATGGCAAGTGAATCCTAGCGTGATGAACGTGTGAGTTTTCAAAAATACTTTATAGAATGTGTTTAAAACAAATTATGAAATTCACTATTTGTGTGATCAAATACAATACTTGTATGATAGTTACTAAACCAGAAAATTATCTTCTTCTGTTTATAAACAAACTTGTTAAACTACGATCTAGCGTAACACATTAGTTCAGTCGCAGAATGTTGCTTTTGTAAATTTGTACAGAAATTTATCATCAATACCCCGGCCACAAATCTCAGAGATGTCTAGAAATAGAGAGATGCGACCATCTTAGTCCTCGGGAGAAGTGACGGGTCACATATGACCTCAGATGGGACTTCAATCCTATTTCAGGTTATGTGCGGGTGTACATGGCCTGCAGTGACCATTTAACATCAAGTGGCCTGCTCGCTCGTTTGCTTCTCTTCAAACCTAAAAAAGATGAAATGAATAATAGCCGATATAATAATTAGAGATATTTCTATAAAATTAGACATTAAATTGATATTAGAAGCAACAATGTAGTCTCTAAGATGTGGACGAACTATATATAACCTTAATTTATCATAGTGCATATCATAGCCGTGATGGAATTCTGTAAAAAAAAACATGGATATAAAGATTTTTCAAAGAAAATCTTTTTAATTTTTTATGGGTAACCGAGTTATTAATTTACACAAACAAAACAATTACAAATTACAGCAAACTGGTGTCGGTATATCTAATAATTTGACGTAAGGAAGCGGTTTCTTTTTTCAAATACAGCAAAATCTCTAACTCCCGAGTCGTTAGGTTTATACTAGAATTATTTTAAATTTCTAATTGTCATAAACAGGCTTTCCCACTTTGCCGGCTAACTTATCGTTATGTTTGGAGATATCCGTAAAATAAGCATTTCTTGCCCTTGTTTTAAATATATACTTATTGAAATATTATGAAAAGAAATAGTTTCCATAGATATCCATAGTTAACCATATCCAGCTGTATCGTGGTTCATGCGAACATGAGATAATACATATATATAACAGTACGCCTAAATAGTATTTTATGAAATACAAATGTGTTTTTACAGAAAAACGCGAACATATACATATAAACAAATAATATATGTATTGCATAGGTATATAATTATTGCATGAGTTGTGTAAAGTGAAAAAAAATACTAAAATATCTACTATAAATTTTTTCAAGCATTATTTCTCGTGAAATTATAAATAAGAAATTAATATTTCTATAATTTTTTTTGATCAACAGTTATTTGACATTATATAATATTTCATTACTGGTTAACCATATCCGGCTATATCGTGGTACGTGCGAACATGAGATAATATATATGCTTATGAGGAATTAACAAACACAGAATATAAATATTCCTAGGTACACCTAAATTGTATTTTATGAAATACAAATGCGGTTTTCTGAATTACGCAAACATTTCATTTAAACTTGTCTAAACTATTTTGTTCATATTTATAATATTGACATTGACGACCTGATTTCTATTGTTATAAAAATACTGAATCTCTGTTGGAAATTAATTTTGACGAAATAGTTTTAAGTTAATTACCTGAAAATAAAGTATTGGCTGATACATATTTTACACGTTTTAAAAATATTTACAATAGACTGGAATAATCGTTTTTTTTAATGACGGCTGTTTTTCAGAATATTCAGAATATTCAGTATTGGCAGCAACGGCAACAAACTCATAATTCCACTTGGGGTAGTCAACAAAGCAATAAAATTGAAAAGATATAAAAATGTGTATTTTTAATACTGAGTGCTTTTTAGTTAGCTTGTATAAAAATAGCGCCTATCATTGAGCAACTCTATGTCTCATCTGGCGGAATTAATACTACACGAAATTTGATATATAGAATGAACTACGTAATGAGCTCATATTTTGTTCAAAATTATAAATAAAATGGGAAAATTTCTTTTAGAACGTTTTTTGTAAATTTAATGTGGAATGAAGGTATTCTGAAAATTTTAAAATAACTTAATTTCATGATATGATATATTTTTTATATTTTCAAGCATTATTCCTCGCAAATTTTTTAAATAATAAGATGTAATATATCAGCATTGTTATAAATCAGGCAAATTATATTTCAAATAACTATTATAAAATAGAGGTTTTGTTTTAATATCACTACAAAAATCGGATCTATTGTATAAAATGTTATCTACATTGTATATTTAAATTCACGACCTTACTGTATTCTTATGGAAGAACATCTCTCATACGGAGCGCTTCAATTTTAACTATTATCTTTAATTGGGATAGTGGATTTACAAACGTGTAGATAAATTGAATTAATTTACCTTATCAACTATTTTCTTGGTAAACTAAGCGCGGGGTTCAAAGCCTTCTACTCGTATAAATTAGTTCCGAATTGTAAACAAACCGAACTGAAACACTCTTCTCATCGTTAACAAACGAGAAGAAAGCGACTATTGTACATATAGATAAATCAACATCGACTGAAGTTAGTCTTGTCCTATATATTGCAAAAGTATAGAAACCATTTTTTTTCGTAATACAGAGCAACATCGTTAACAAATGAGAAGAAAGCAATTATTTTACAGATAGATAAATTAACATCGATTGAAGTTAGTCTTGTCCTATGTACTGCAAAAGTATAGAACAGTTAATTGTATTTTTTCGTAACACCGAGCAATCTTTCGATTACCGATTGATTAATTGTGAGAAGTGAAAAAGTGTGTAATCGCAGAACAGTTTTCTATGAGATAAGTATTTTTAACTTATCGTATCCCAGCTCGTATTTATTTATCTTTCCCAAATACGGTTAGGTTACCTAATTGGATTAATCGTTTTATTTTATATGTAAATGAAATGTCCTCGGATTAGTATTTAACGTCGGGTCTTCATTCCACTTTGAGTGAAACGGTTAATCGTGGAATTCTAGTTTATTTTCATTCAACTTTTGCTTGAATAAAGAGAAAACTCATCTTATTAGTAGGTACTTTTAATGTGTAAGTGAATTATTGTTTCGCAAAATTGGTAATGAGTTATAAACATATCTATAAACGTGAACCGTTAAACATTTAAATCGGTGAAATCCAAACAAAATGTCTAAAGAAAATGGTTTTAATTTTTCCAAAATATACGCATTACTTGTTCAAATTATACAATTACTTTGATACTAACTGCCCGCAGCACTGTTTGCAAACATTAGGTACTGCACAGAATATATATAGAATACTTTATTCAGCATATATTGTCTGAAAGCACCAATATATAGCCACAAAGGCCTTACTCGGGACACAGATTCGGACTCGGGAAGCAAGTAAGCTATTTAATTTCTATCCAACTCCGTGTATATGTTGTGTCGACTAACATTTCAGTAGCCAGCTTACTCACAACAGTCCACATAGGTATACTGGTGATAGCATGCATTTGTTCTAAAATTGGAAGTTCTGTATCGTAAAGTAAACCCTAAATTGTGCCGTCTGTTACAAATGTGTGAGTTATTCGATGTATTGTTTGCTCGATGCAACCATAATTACAACGATAAAGACTTTTTTACACTTTGTTTATTTGTTATACTCTCTCAGATATTCTAATAATTTTTTGCATAAAAACGAAACATAAAAATCCGAAGATAGAAATGAATCATTATGTCTCCAGTATATAAATCAATCACATGACAATGATTTATCAATGTTATCAATCATTAAAACATTCAGTCGAATTGAAAGTCTTTTCCTTTTGTGAAGTCTAATCGGCTAATAGTACATTTACTTTTCTCAGAAGTAATTATTGAAACAATGTTCAAATATCCTCAAAAATAGACTCCGCACATTTTAAATTAATGATTATTTAAATAACTTTATTTGCAGAGTTCAATCAGTGTTATAATAATAACACATACCTAGTTAAATCGCCTTAAGTGTAAACAATAAGTCACGACAGATATTCTTATGATTGCATTGATCTAAAACTAAACGTAGAGACCGGTAGAGTGTTCATGTACCTCCATGCTATTACCAACACCACTACTGCCAACTGCAAACACAGTACTCATGCACAAAATTTCTTGATGTGAAGCTCGACCCTGCATACCG
>DWKL01002314.1:0-12906 GCA_018249415.1 Phareas burnsi | reverse complement strand
AAAATCTTTTTTTTTTTTTAATTTTATTGGCTATGTAACATCAAACTACGTTTCTTATTACTGGAGCAATTAGCATGCTGTGTTTAGACAAAAAGTATGAGAAATGAGACAGTACACACAGATCTGGCGGGCAATGGACAATAGTTCTTATACACGTGAACGGAGTCGCGGTCATCAGCTAGTAATAGATATGGCATGGGGGTATCTCCGTAGTGGACCCACGATAGGTTCTACCAGCCTCTGAGAGAAGACACCTGCCCAGCGAAAGGGACTAAAAAATTATAGATGATTAATATATTAGAAATCTTTAACGACCTTTCTTTACCAAATCTTTACCAGAGTAAAAGTATATAATTAACCTGAAATCCTTTTGTCCACAGATCGAACGAGATATGAGCCACCAATCTTGACGGCACCAGTCAATGGCAAGCCAATAAACAACGAATACGACCAAAAACTCAAAATGTCGCACCACTTGGTGACTGTGTGCATGTTTTGTCTGCTCTGCGCGGCGCACACGTGCGGCTCGCACATAGACCTCAAGAACGAGGTGCATTCATACGAGCCCAAGCTGAGAGAGCTGGAACATTTGAATGTAGACCTTGACAAAAGAAGGATAGAGTCCAAATTGCGATACAATCAGAAGCTCCAAAAAATTCGACAGCGAAGGGAAGTCAAGAACGTCAATCCTGGATCCTATGTTGAACAGATCTTCAAGGAGTATGGTGATGCGGGGTCGATGACGATGAATCTCACTGGGTTTAACAGGATGCTGGCTGGCTTAGAGCTGCATAAACTAATCGAAGGTGGTGTACAAAGAACGGAGAACAAAGGGTATATTTTTGGCCAAAATGGTGCTAACGAAGACGTTGTCAATGTAAGTACTTGACTGCTCTGACCCAAAAATTCTACCTACGTTCTGTTCTTTGATAAAATATATTAGATAGAAATATCAGAATATAATGCTATAATTATCAGCACAGGAACATGTCGTTTTTATACTGATTTAAAATACATTGACTGTTGCAAACACACCTGTAGTGTTTTACTGTCCTTGCCACTGATCCGACTCGCACGCGTCGTTGTTGTGTTACCCGCCGTACGGGTGGATCGTTTCGGCCATTAGCCGCCGCAGTCAATGTGTTAGGTTTTTATTTAACTTAATATATTTATTTATTTAGTTAAACTTATATATGTATGTGTGTTTGTATGTCTACATGTGTGTTTGTGTGTGTGCGTAATTCAAAAATTCATTATGTAATAAACCATTGTCCGCGATGTCGTTTGATGGAAAGTGATGTTCTAAGATGTAGCACGCTTGTCTATAGAATACTTATTTAGTACAAGTAGCAGTAGTAACGGCAAATTCAAGAGCTGTGGTAATGGGTTCGAAGTTATGTAATTTTTAGGGTATTTTTATGCGAGAAAAGTGGCGAACGAGCGTGCAGATCACTTGACGTTACGTGATCATGCAACTCATGGACAGTCATTTATCTTCAAATGGGACTGAAGTCTTTTCTGAGGTCGTATGTAGATGCGTTACTTCGCCTGAGAGCTAAGCCGGTCGCCTTCACCTAACTGTACCCGGCAACCGAACACTTCCAATTGAAACAAGTATTACTTCACGGCGGATTATGAAAGCGGCGGTGGTACCTTCCCGGACGTACTATATTTCTACCACCTAAATTCTTAGCAATGTCTACATTAGAAAATAATTGTCACTTGACGAAATCTACATGCTCGACAGTGGATGATATTGGTACAGACCGATGCGGTCCAGAGGAGGACCGGGTAATCCAGACGTACCTGGCCGAATTATCGGAGCAGGGCTCAGGCCCAGGGCTCCCTAGAACTGTTTTACTCCAAGGTGGCAGTGCGGGGCCTGCCGAGTGGAACTGACCCAGAGTGTCACCCATGCCTTAAAGGGCCTGGGTTATCCGGTGCGCTGTACGCGAGCAATACTATTTTGGTTTGGTATAGTAGATGCCTGAACTAGTAGAAAATGGAATGTAAATTGAACTTTCATAATCTGGTTTTATAAAGTCTTAATGTGTATTGTCCTCACATTTCAGTGTGTTCAGAGTGCAGAATTAGTCACCAAGGTGAACAGTAGATTAAAATCTGATCACAATCACAGTGAGTCTACTCACGACGACGCGAATATCATATCAGAGGACACGCTGCAAGCGATATGTCCGATCCTTTTGTACCAAAAAATCGCTCACACTTCAATAGAAAGAGACGGATGCGTGAAAGAAGTGAATCTACTGAACAGTAGGCTAATTAGCAAGGACCTCTCGTCCATCAAGCACTCGGACCATCCGAAAGAAAACGCTTACACGAAGAACATGTACGCGGTGTGGTTGTACTCCTCGCTGAGCATAACGGCGATCAGCGCTTGCGGTCTGCTCGGCGTTGCGGTGATACCGATCATGCACAAGACGTACTACAACCATCTACTGCAGTTCCTAGTCGCGTTGGCTGTGGGCACGCTGTGCGGGGACGCACTGTTGCACTTGATGCCGCACGCAATGAGCCCGATGGAACACGACCACGATCACGAAAACGCGCTGGAAGTGCGCACGTCGCACGACGACGGCATGTGGAAGGGTCTGGCGGCGATGCTGGGCGTCGTCTTCTTCTACTTCACGGAGAAGGGGCTGACAGTGGTAGTCGAGTGGCGAAAACGACGGCAGAAGCTCGAGGACGACAAACTGCCGTCGAGAGTCCGCGTGTTGAAGGACGAAACGGTCGGCGGGTGCTCCGGCGGATCTAAAGCGCCGATAACGAACTCCACGACGAACTCGCTGATGAAGATCTTCAAACGGGATGACAAGGGCGATCCTACGACGAAGACGTGTAAACACAAGTATTCGGAATACCCGTATTGCTACGACGAGATCGACACGGACACGCACGACGACCATCACTTGAGGGACGGTCTGCCGCCCAGTCCGAAAGCCAATAAGAAGCACAATAACTCGGTATCGGTGGTCTCCTCGAACGCTTTGAACCCGGAAGGTAAAGAGAATGAGCCGACGGCCAAAGACTGGCTCCTGAAAGCGGAGTCCACGCCTGCTGTTGTGGAGATGAACAATATTAAACATAAGGAAGACGGCAATAAAGATCTGAAAGACGGTGACAGTTACACGGTTATTCTGAGGTGAGTTTTTTTTTCGTTCTAATGCTTAATGACGTAAACAACCCATTACTGTCATAAGTTCTGGGCACGGGTCTCCGCTATAAATGAGAAGGGTTAGTCCACCACGCTGGCCAACTTTTTAATGTTGTTATGTTAATAGTCACTGCAGCCCATAGACACCCACATCTAACCTCAAAGAAAATTGAAATTCTATCTGATGTCGTATATAGATGCGACACTACTCCTGAAGACTAAGATGGTCATTTCGCTGTAAGTATACCAGGCAACCGAAACACAAATCATCGTCTTGGATATTATCATCACTTGTACGATTGATAAATTGCAGAGAGCATTCCCGGGCGCACCACGGACATTCCCACGCGCACGGCCATGTGCACGCGCCGCCGTCGTCCATGTCGTCAGTCGCGTGGATGGTCATCATGGGCGATGGTCTGCACAACTTCACAGATGGCATGGCTATCGGTCAGTATTGTATGAGAATGGTCTGTCTGACGACAATCGAATGTAGAATTATTAGATTTTTTTTATATGAGAAGAGCAGTAAACGGGTGTGCAGATTTTAAGTTGTCACTTAAGTTGTGTTAAGTTGTCAAATTTGGCCACTGCGGGCCCCATCCAACTGCCGACAGCGCTCAACGGTGCTTAACTTCGTTGATCGGTTACGATCTACGAGAGCCGTGAAGCTAGGCGGGCTTCATAATCTTCAGTATTCAATATAACATAATGTCTATAATATATGATATTTCCATAATTATTTATTTCATACAGAATTTTACTATTACTCCTTTAATGTAGCTCTTCGTGTTATTTGCTTTTTAAATTTCTCTTCAATTCTTTGCGTTCTTTCTTGTCTGCTCCATATTAAATTTATTCGTAGCTCGAAGGACCAAAATAACTTTTTTGATCCTTTGAGCTAGTTAAGAAAAACTGCTTAATTTTCTTGTAATTTAAATGTTTTTTTATTTGAATTGTATGATATATTATTAAAATACTATTTAACTAATCTAGGAGCGGCGTTCGCGTCAAATATAGCAGGTGGTTTCTCCACCGCCATCGCAGTTTTATGTCATGAGCTGCCACACGAATTGGGTAAGTTTAATAAATTAATTAATGTCAAACCCATAGGTGATGGAACCATAGTTTGTCCAGGGAGGTACGATCGCCGTAAAGCAATACTTATATTTTTTTGGAGGCGTTGTTGTCAGGTACACTTACAGCAACGCGATCATCTTAGTCCTCAGGAGTAGTGACTTTATAAAGGGCTTCACTGCTGTTTTTGTCGTATGAAAATAAATAGTACACGAGCCTACAGACGTTTTCATGTTAAATGGTCTCTGGAGCCTATGGACACAACTTTGAACAGGACGGAAGTCCTAGTTGAAGTCGTACATGAATGTGTTATTACTCACTGAGACTAATATGTTCGCCTAGCTGTAATGTACCCAACAAACAACCCTTTTCAATCGAAACACAAGAATAACTTCACTTCAGATTATCAGGGCGGCGGTGGTACTTCCCAGGACGAACTATAGTTCTACCACCTATAGTGAAATTTCACCAATCTGCACTTACTCTGCATCATGGGTTGTTACTTAAACTTTCCCAATCTGAGAGTAGACCTATAGAGAGTAGACTGAACACCTGCAAATTCCAGGCGATTTCGCGGTGCTCCTCAAGGCGGGCATGTCGGTGAAGCGCGCGGTGTGCTACAACGTCCTGTCCTCCGCGCTGTGCCTCGCGGGCATGGTGTGCGGCGTGCTTGCCGGCCACGCGCCCTCTGCCACGCGCTGGCTATTCGCCGCCGCCGCGGGCATGTTCCTCTACATCGCGCTCGTTGACATGGTAAGTGGGCACTCGGAAGTGACCGAAGTGTCGAGTGTCATATTGTCTAAGAGTGTAGGTCAAAAGTGATCTAAATGTTTAAGTACGGGTAAAAAGTGGCCCAAGTGTGCTTGATTGTCGTTATTGAACGAAATGTGTTGGTAGATCAAAAGTGACCCAAGAGTGTTGATGGGTCAAAAGTGACCAAAATGTTTGAGTCAAGTTGAAAGTAACCAAGTGTGGTGAATTATCATTATTGACGCAAGTGTATTGATAGATTAAAAGTGACCGAAATGTTTGAGTCACGATCCAAAAATGATCCAAGTGTAGTCATTAAATATTTACCTAAAAGTGATATGTCAAAATTTACCTATGCGACGTAACTTGAGTCAAATGTTTCGAGTCATACTCGACCCGATTGTAAAGTCCATAATTGGAAGCTAAATCAATCCAAATATAGTTTTGAGTCAAATTCGAAACTAATGTGGATTTAAGTCAGAATAGCCCCAAACATCTATATCAACCCAATGTCAACTTCTATAAAAATCTCCAATTTTAACATTAGTAAGTGTCAAATTGATCAAAATGTATATTTTATTTGGCTTATAGCCACAGGGCCATTGATGGTAATTGATGGCCATTGATGGGCCAGGGTGGTAATTCGTCCGGTACCACCGCCGCCCTCATAATCCGCCGTGAATAAACACTTCTGTTTCGGTTGGAGAGGTGCGGTTGCCGGGTACAATTACAGCGAAGCGACCATCTTAGTCTCCAGAAATAGTGATGGATCTGCGTACGACCTTGTTGGGACTTCAGTCTTGTCTCAATTAACATGTGGGTGTCCAAGGACTGCAGTGACCACTTAATATCAGCTGATATGCACGCTCGTGTGTGCTACTTTTCTCACATTAAAAAAATTCAGATATTTTGACATCCGTCTCTTAAATCTTTGAGTTTGGACTCCATACAAATCGAAATATAAACTAATATTCATTGTCATCATCAACCCATTAATGTAGATTTCACACACCTACAAGAACTTTACAAAGAATTTTCAGATGAGGTGATTGTGGGATTCGAACGCTGAACAAACAATGCGAGAGTCCAGAATCTTAACCACTAGGCTATCACAGCTTAGTTAATTACTTTAATATTATAAGCAATAAATAATTGATTAATAAACTTTTTATTTTCACCAGATGCCAGAGCTCAGTACATCGCACAGCAAAGAAGGGACCCTTTGCCAATGCATCCTGCAATTAATGGGCCTGATGACTGGCATTGGGATAATGCTTGTCATAGCCCTCTACGAGCATGACCTGAAAAACTTATTCGGATAAGTGATAGTGTAACCCAGTGATAAGAAGCAAAGTGAATGTGTAAGACTAAAGTGATAATTGTGAAGTGTTTACAAGTGAAAGTGGATTTTTGATTCCTACATATACATACACTTTACCGTTACTGTAAGTTGTAAAGTCATATTGACTGAATCTGCGGTTAATATTATATGCAATGTAATTAATTATATATGTATATATAAATAATAATATGCTGTATCAAACTAATGATTGTTGCATTTAGTTTAAAATATGTTTATAAAACTGGTATTCAAAATTTATGACTTATAAAAAGATTTAAATTGCTAGATGTGTCGTCAACAATGAGAAGTACATTCACTTATATCACTGCAGTTTATTTAAATGATGTTACCATAATTGTAAAAATATTGGACTAGTTCTATTTGCATGTCAGTGCCAACTTAAGTGCTTTTTCCACTACATTTTCGTGTCAAGGTATTTGTGGCTCTTCATGGTTATTCTGAGATAAACCATTAATTAAACTATCAATTAATTTACTTAATTTACTTGAAAGAATAATTAATAAATATAGTCAACATTTAAATTGAAGTTAAAAAATGCTTTAGGAATAATTCAGAGTTTGAAGGGTCCATGATTTGGTTTGCGATATTGAATTAGAGTTATCGGGAAACCAGTCAAAATACAGGCTCCGATCTAGCTTCTGCTGCGGTCAAAAATATTCTTTGCCACCTTTTTCAATGACCTTACAAGTCATGAGCACATTATCATATGAATGTTAGGGCGCAATTCTTAATCGACTTAACTGTTTTACCTAAAGGGCTCAGCACAGTATTTCTTTTAAGATTTTTCTCTTCATGCAACTGCAATTTTGCCACTCCTCATTTATGCCGCTCTGGGCAATTGTCCGCCTTCCCCCTTTAGATGGGGCTCTATCAACGATTAGCAAAACGAAAGAAGGCAAAGCCCGTAGTAAATTCAGAAAATATCTTCATTCAAGAAGCAATTGTATGTCATATGTATCCAAAAAAACTGCATCTCGGCTTGAAGACATATCCAGTAATTTAAATCTTATCACATTCATTCTACCAGTTACTACGAAATATGCATTAATAGATTGACTGTTTTATATATATATAAATATATATATCAAATAGCAAACTAATTTTGAAAAGTGTTAGTTCAGATCATGTAGTTTAGAAATTCCGAATGAGGCATATTAGCTAATTATTTTATGTAATCATTAATTTTGGGTGCTGTCAAGTTTCATTTAAATGCATTTATATGAACCCACATAATTATGCATAATCAAGATTATGATTATAACTATTTTTCTTGAATAAATCATGGTGAATATAAAATCTATCTTAATACCACTGTCACATCTAATTATTGAACAGCACTGTAGTGTTGCTGTGTTCTGGGTTGGGGAGTGATGGAAAATTGATGTATAATAATAGGATTTAATAGGTGGTTGAACTATAGTTTGTCCAGGGAAGCACCATTAGCATGGCCGCCCTCACTATCCTCTGTGAAGCAGTTTGGAGAGGTGCGGTTGCTGGACACACACCAAGGTGACCATCTTAGTCCTCAGGAGTATCACACATCTACACATGATGTAAAGCAGTCTATGCAGCCCATGGACACCTACATTTAACCTCGAGCAGGACTGAAGCCCTATCTGAGGTACCTAGATGTGTTACTACTCCTAAGGAGTGAGATGGTCACCTCGCTATAAATGCACCCAGCAACCACAGCTCTCCAACCGAAACAAGAATTGCTTCATGGGAGCAGCGGTACTTTCTCAGACTAACTATAGCCCTACCACCTATTAAAAGTTAGTTTCCAGGCTCCATAACCATATATTAATATTGGTTTTCATTTGATAGCAGCCATCAAACTTTGTCGGCAGTCTGGTGGGCACAGGAAATTAGCAAATGAACACTCAGTGTCTAGTTGTCATATTTCTACAATATATCCATCAATCTACATTGGAGAAGTATGTGGTAGATTTAGACTGTAGGTCACAGCTGGAAGAGGAGCGTGGAGTCTGGGTTTTGTGTTTATTAAATATATGTGGCACCCACAACACAGAACCCTAGGGCGGGTCTATGAGTGTAGAAGGCATATAAATAAATATATAAAATTAATACAAGCAATGAATTTTAATGTCTGTATATTTGGACATGCATCCAAAGTCTCACATACTACCCATACAGGAGACCCTACGCAACATGTATTGATGCCCTGTGGGACACAGTGGTTACAATACTGGTGTGACCCGGCCAGGCTGACTAAATTATGAATTTAAGAGTTCTGTTCTGGATATGGGTGTTTGTGTAATAGTTTGTATGTGTCCATGGCACCCACGACACAAGGTACATGGCCTAGTGTGGGGGCTATGAATGTATAAAGGGTTTGTTTGTTTCTATGACACACATGACCTCACCCGGAACTACACTGTACTTAATACTTTAAAAATGCTGTTATTTTTATTTATGTACTTACTTTACAATGTAATTGAAATATATGAATGTATTCAAGCCTCGCGTATGGAGGCCACAGATGAATGTTTGAAAATAACGAACCAAGTTGATACGAGCATTTTAAGTTTGTCGCCTTAAGTATCATAATAATAAGTGAAATATATTGATATTCATAATTGGTTTGTTTTTATTTTTCTCCAATCCTTACACACTTTATACTGGTCAGCTGCTATGTTGACGAACTATTCTTATTACTAAAACTACCTTATTTATTTATCTAGGATTGAATGTACATTTATTCGAAACTATCGATATTCCAAACCGATACTTGCTTATATATTTTTTGTTTGAAGAGAAGCAAACGTATGTGCGGGCCATCTAATGTTAAATGGTCACGATAACCCAAGGACACCCACATATAACTATACGTGTACCCGACAAACAGCTCTGCAATCGAAACAAAAATTTCTTGCGACATATAGAGGTAGTGGTAATATCTCTGGACGGATTAACTAATCATAATTGTCACCAATGACATTGCACCATGACAACTCAGAATACAGATGAAACAAGTCGACACGCGACTATTTCCAGTCGGCACTTATCTCCAACAGAGCACAAAATTGTATTTTAGTTTTTATTTTATCTCCCAGTACGTAGTTAAAATACAAAATCTATGGTATCTCCCTTTCCAGCACTTTCTTCACATCAATGCTAAAAGGCGCCAGCTTGCGTTTTGCATGTTTAATATTTACTAACGAAAAAAATTCTTTTTAATTTTAAATTAATTTAATAATCAAATGTGGCCAAAATAATTTGGATGTATACTGTCTATAGAACATGAATAAATCAATGTAATCAACAAATATTACGTGTGTTTTTCTGCATTTTAATCCCGCCAGAGGCGCCGCTTTGCCGTAACAAAACAAATATCGGCAAACAATTGTAATATTATCTTCTTGGACATCAAAATATCATAGATCTACAGAAATGATACAGATTTTAGAAATTGTGCATAGTATCCAAACTTATATTTGTACTTTTATACTTATTACAGCTTATTTTGATTTCAAATTTTATTGAACACAACTAAAATTATAAGATTCTTTAGAATTTTCTCATTTCACTAACGTTTTAATAAGAATGTTTTCATGCTTTAGAGATGCGTCACATTGATAATATATCTGGCAGCTGTCTCATGTCGTATTCATACAGGTACGCTAAATGTCGTAAAAAGAATTCAGCAACCGGCAACTCTGATTCGAAATCGGTGAATTCCCTACGATATATAACCAAAAAATCATCGGCCGTGATGGGCAACTACAGATAATACCCTCTTCGCAAACTTTATTTTATGTGAGAAGTGCAAGCCACCTGATGTTAAATAGTCACTGCCGCCCATAGAAACCCTAACCAAACCAAAGTTGGTTTCCAGGCTCCATAACCATAAACCAAACCAAAACCAAACAAGACTGATGTCCCGCCTGAGTTCGAACCCCGTTCCTTTACTACTACTGAGGTCGAAGATGGTCGCCTCGATGTGTACCCACACCCATACCTCTCCAACCG
This sequence comes from Phareas burnsi, assembly GCA_018249415.1. NCBI lineage: Eukaryota > Metazoa > Arthropoda > Insecta > Lepidoptera > Hesperiidae > Phareas > Phareas burnsi. Next base: position 2,551 of record DWKL01002314.1, on the reverse strand, counting down.
AAACAAGAAATTCTACTACCTATCTAATCCACTTTCACGAGGCGTTCACGAATGTGTGGACACACTCATGAACCCTCATCATGGCCAATGTTTTTTTTTTCTTTCGAAATGTGTAGTTGCTGTTGGCCATAGCGGCCTTGACAGCTTCACCGGGTTTTCGACCAATCGTGTAAGATGCTATTTGTTTTAAGAAGACATAATTACAACGCATTAAAATTGAAAATACATTACATGCGTTTAAGATAAACTGATTTTGGACCATTTCATTTATCCGGTTTATATCCGCTCCGCGATACTTGGGCATTGAAATTACTGTATTTCGCGTCAAATTCACATGACATTTCAGTTACCACATTGACTGCGGAGCAAATATTTGAATGAATCCATCCTTGCGGCGCGTAACGCAACAGGTGTATTCCAATACGGCGGCACACGCCGTATGCGTGCGAGCCGTACGGGTGGCGCGGACAGTAAAACCCGACAGGTGTGTTCACAGCAGACAATGTGTTAAATCTGTTTAAGAATACATTCAACTGATGGCGATGTACAAAATCGTGAATCACGGTGACGAATTTACTTTAGCCAAGATATAAATCTGGTAACTATTTAAAACCATTTATGTAGATATATATTTATGTACATAGTGTGGTTATTTTTGAAAAGCACCGCTCTTAGTGACGTGCTTCAAAGTCTAACTGATGTAAGCTGTTACTGCCCGTGGATTTGTAATTAACCCCAAACGTCATTTGTTGGGGTCCTAAACAATATCCGGCATAAGTGTCCCCTGAAATCTGAGTTCATAGCGCCCTGTTGAACGTCAGTCTTGTTTGAGGTCAGGAAGAGTAGCCCTGGGTTTGCCTAGATCTGAACCTTGTTTTACAGATTAGGGTCAGTTTTAAGGACTTGGCCAACATAAAAAAACACGCCGACATCATCTCTTAAGAAGTCTCTAAAGCGAGTAGTGGTTAATTTTCATGGAAACAGTGTCCATAAATTCGTGGCCAGAGATATTTAAGGCTAGTACCAAAACCAGTAGTAGCCATTCAATTAGAATTTTCTATTTATTGCCAAGACAACACATTGACTGCGGCGCTAATATTCGAAACGATAAAACATTACATAGGTGGTAATACTATAGTCCGTCCGGGGAGATACCACCACCGACGTCATAATCCACCATGCAGCTTCTTGTGTTTCGGTTGGAAAGCCATGGCTCTCGGGCAAACTTACAATCGAAGCGACCATTTTAATTTTCCGGAGTTGTGCATCTACGTACGACCTCAAATAGGACTACAGTCCCATTTGAGGTTGATTGCAGATGTCTATGGGCCACAGTCCATTTGCTACTCACTTTATATAAAGAAATTAACGCATTCAAAAATAAAACCACAAAATTTGTATAGTTTTATTTATATATATACATGTTACAAATGCCTTAATTATTCTCAATATTTTTTTTAAATTTATAATTTTTAAAAACTATCTGAAATATAAAAAAAAATACACTCAGAAAACTCTTTCTTACATTTTAATTAGTATCAATATTTTTATGCAATAGAATACAGAATGAGTGGATTAGGTAATAATAATAAACTCATAAACCCCACACTATGAGTCCCTGTCGTGGGTTCAGACCACGCACACTTAGCCCCAGACTTATCAAGGGTGTGCCTGACCGGAGATCGAACCCACTACCATGAGCGCCCAGTCTTTAGGGAGTGATGCGACGCGGGTCCCGCGGGAACATGGAGGTCTTGCGGATGTTGTCCAACCCGAGATACAACATCACCACTCGTTCCATCCCGATACCGCCACCTGGAACCAGGATTTCCGGTTTAGTACTGCACTGTGATAATGTTTATTAAGTACATATTGTTTTAGAAGCAGATTCCAACTGAATTTTAAATTCTGTTTATTTGTGTCTCGAGGGTACCCTCCTTGCCAGGCTCGTTCTCTAACAGATAAATACCTCACAGTAATTGTAAATTTATTAGAAGTTAATTAACGCTTGCTTTGAAGGTGAAGGATAACATCGTGTGGAAAACAACATGCCTGAGAGTTTTCTGTGAAGCTCTCGAAGGTATATGAAGTCTACTAATCCGCACTTGCTTTTTTTGTACACAAACATGAAGCATTTGGTTGAGTAACAATCTTAGAAGATGACAATTATTTGAATCACAAACAGACATCGATTTTATTCATTATTACATTCGGCGTACCTGCGTGCGGCGGACACCCCAGCCTGAACGACTCTATGTAGGCTGCAATTTTGCTGATATCTGAAATTTTAACAAAATAACTTCAGAACAATATAATAAACTTGACGTTTTATCATTTTTGTATGTGGCGGAATGTATATGTGGGAGATACCACTGCCGTCACAATCCGCCATGATGCTGGGTGTTCCGGGTGGAGAGGTGCGGTTGTCGGTACACTTACACCGGGGCGACCGTCAGACGTGACGTGACGTGACGCAACTACGTACAGCCTCAGATAAATTTTCAAACCTATTTGAGGTAGATGAGGGTGTCCATGAGTAAGTGACATGATG
>DWKL01002313.1:0-12907 GCA_018249415.1 Phareas burnsi | reverse complement strand
ATAGTTAAAATATATTTAATATTGAATATAAGAAAGATTCTACCATATTAGTTATATATATAGTTGTTGAATGTAATTATTGTTCTTATGGAAAGCTACCACGTGCAATCATTAAATAGCGAACATTAAAAAACTGTGAGAATAATATGGAATAATAACACTATGGATAGTATCTATTTTCCTGTATTGTCGATAGTCTCTATATTCCAACAACACTATTACACAGTTTTAGCGGGACAATGTTGACAATTTATGTTTTACAATAACATTATAATAACATAATATCAATTATTTAGCTATGGTTAAAGAAATGAAGAAGGTACTTATTCGTAAGTAGTTTCAAGAAACATAATTAAGCCGACAAAAAGCAACTGGTGTTTATTCAAAGAGTTAGCAAATTGTATTGAAAGCCTTTACTTGGGTACCTACTATTTAAAAAATATTCTAAACATGTAAGCGTGATAACTCCAAAGGTTTTAAATTAAAGGTCCCGGTATTTTATGGTAAGCATGAAAGTATTTGACTTATAATTCAAGTTAAGAGTTGTACTATTATTGGTTAAAATGAAATAAGAACCTATGTATGTCTTGGCTAAATTATTAAAATATAATAACAGTAAATATTAGTGAAATACAACAAGCGTAATCCAAATATATTCCATAAAATGATAATTTTAATACATCGTCATTATGATCATACTCTCCACTCAGAATATCCACCATGCTGGCAAGTGTCGATTGGGAGATGATAATAATCAAACTCAAAATGTAACAATTTATCAAACATAACATTTTATACTATACCAATCACCATAATTTAACAATTCGTAATCACTGTATATTATAAAAATAATATACAAATCATTTATAAAAATACTCAGTAATTAATATATTAAAATATCAAATTATAAACCTACATATGAAATTAGCTATCTTCAGAAGTCTTCAATATCATTAATTAACAAGCAAAACAATAAAACCTTAACTGGATTGAAAAATGTAACTTTAAATTCTTTACATTCTCATTATATAGGCTTAATTCAAAAGTACTGTTTCTATGTAATTGTACATAAAAGTATATAACATGAATTATGTGTCTCATATTATTTGTGTTATAATTAGTGTTATGCTTGTGTGATTTGTGCAAGAATAGCTTAAGTAGGAACACAGTAGCAGTATAAAGAAGCATTACATAGTAACAAAGACAAAATAAATATAATAAATACAGCTTAGTGTGCAATTTTAATGCATTTAATTGTTGTCTGCTGACAGTCTTGAATTTAAAATTATGTGACCTGTAGGTACTATTAACAGCAGAGGGTCCTTTTTCTGGGGATAGGTAATTAAGTGGGCACACAATTTACCTTAAGTTAACAGGGCATTGCCACGAATAGATATTTATAATAAAACCCTAAATAAGACACGGTTCATATTGATGGGATATATAGAGACAACACTACACTTGAAGATCATCTCTTTCATATCAGTACATTCTGCGATAAGTAGACATAAATATATCAGAGGTACCTACATAGTTGTAACTTACCTAGTTTTACCACCTTTCATATTACTCTGTTGATATGTTACTTGTCTATATAGACCTAACTAGTTTCCCAATTTTATTAATCATCAACAACTGCCCACTGCTGGGCATAGGTGTCCTCTCAGAATGAGACAGGTTAAGCCATAGTCCATCTCGCTGGCCAAGTGCGGATTGGTAGTAACTTTGCAAAGAACACTCATACATATGTCATACATTTCATTAATACTGCATAATTATTTGACTATATCCATCCATCAGCCTTTTAAAGTCCACTGCTGGACATAGGCCTCCCCTAATTTGACTATAACATCTTATTTTCTGTCCTGTACCTTTTACTTTCAGTCATTCACTAAATCACAGCATCATTGACATTGTCAACCTACAAAGCCTGATGCAACTTACCTTCATCAATCACCATTGGTTTCTTTTTGTTATCCAGTTTTTCTACCTTACTCATTGCATATTTACTGATATTACATATATTTAAATGCATAATCAGTTATCGTAGTAATATCAATGTTATGCTTACATACACAATCACATTTGTCCTGGTGTGAATTGCAGTGCCTGTAGAATTTGTTCCCTATCCTCTGATCGAACTTTTGATTGGTCCTTTACATATCAAAACCACTTTTCGAGTTATGGCCAAAGAAGGGTAATTTAAAAAACGTAATGCTACTTAACACCTGGACATCTTGTGCAAGAAGTATCGAAAATAGATCTAATAGAGCACGTTCAACTAGTGAAGACTTTCATTCTTATTTTACTGCATGTGAAAATCTTAGCGTCAAAATCGGCTAAATGTTGAAAAATAGCATTTTACTTAAGCAAAACAATTTTATAGTCAGAAATAAATGTATTTGTGGTGTTTTATATTTATTATTTAAGTGTTGGAAGCGATTAATTGTAAAATGAAAAGCAATTTTGGAAAATAGTCACATATAATTGAAATAAATTGTACATAGAATACAATACAATAACTTATGAATTAACAAGCAAATAAAAAAAACATTTAGGGCATTTGAACACATAAAATTGCATTAACATGGGACACATTGAATCGTTCAAGGAACTATCTAATAAATAAAAAGCATTTTTGTAAATTGGGCCTAATACAATTGAAATAAATAGTACAATCAGAATTTAACTAACAATACTCAAATAAAATATAGAAGTATACTATTGCAAACATATTTTTATGAAAATTTAAGTAAATAATAGCAGAAGGGACACAACATTGACATTGATGAAGATATTGGGCAAATGTGTGAGTAATGAATTTTTCCACAATTTAATCAAAAACAACCCCTTTACTGTGAAACTTGTAGTGTACATGAACACCTAAATTCCTGCCTAATTTCGAATTGTTTCCACAAACTTAAGTATAAAAAAAATTATTCTTTACTGTTTACCTCCAATAATTTGTCATTCGTACAATGTTTTAAAAGTAGCAGTTCTATCAAATTAACCAATAATATGTATTTTCAAGCAAGATATGATTGATATGTCTAAGTTGAATTATCTTTATTCCGATAAGGGTATCGCACTAAGAGTAAGGAACCATTGGAAAAAGTATGAAAAACTTTATTATTTATGTATGCAATGTCTAAGAGCCCAAAAGTGACTTTGCCTAGGCTAACATCGAAATTTATTACAAAGGCTTCAACAAGATTGGCTGTATTGGATTCAAGCCCAACACTTCCTGATTGGCATTGCAACTAGTTATCTTTGCTTCAAGTATTTGTGTAATATATTCCAACCAAACAAACACTTATAGATGGAGAACATTAATTTAATTAGCTGTGATATATATTAGATTAATAACATACCCAAGATTGGTATTTCATATTATTTCTGAGGTACTTGTTAACATTTTTATGACTCAATAAGAGGATTTCGTATCCTTTGTTTATAATTTTTTTTTTGTTACTAAATAAACATATTGGACCAAAAACATCAAAATAACATATATGAAATATTTGAAACAGCTTGACTGAAAATACTATAGATTATTACGCTTCACTTCTAATTAAAAAAGAAGGAAGAGGTGGTGTATCACAGAATATATACTAAATTTGCATCATTGTAGTTATATTACACAGCACTACTGTGCTTTGAAATGATAGGTGTGGTCATTGATGTAGTTAGAGCGAAGACCAAATAGGACATGTACGCCGTAAGGTAGTCTAGTAAGCGTCTCCTGTAATTTTAGATAGGTACATCATATAGCACAAAGATATCCATAAAGGCATCAGGTGTTCTATAATTATCTGAGCTGTTATCTCGGCATTAATCAATTAAGACACTGACTGCGGCAAACACACCTGTTGTGTTTTACTGTATGTGCCACCGGTGCAACTCTCATGCATATGGTGTATGCCGTTGTACTGGAACACGCCCGTAGAGCTATGCACTGCACAGGTGGATTGTTTTCGAATATTAGCGCTGCAGTCAATGTGTTAACAGTTATGCTCTTTGACTGTTTCACGTTCGAGAGACCTAAATCTACTCGTTTAATTCTAAACATGACCTCTGATAAAAAGCAACCAATCGGCATAGTTACCCACATATGATTAATTTCAAGACAGACAAATATTTTCTTTGGAGTTAATTTGAGAAGTCTATGACTGCCAGTTACCACTTAAAATCAGGACCCCGTGTGCACTCCGCCTGCATAAAACTGGGGGGCAATCTCTTTATCTCTATTAATAAAAAAAGTTAGCATCGATCATCCAAGAACAAAAATCTACATACATACTATTGTATAAATTTCATTTAATTCTGGCCTGAAATTGTCTACAATGTGATATGGCTAATTTCAATTATCAGATTTGCTTATAAAATTATACACTCAAGAATATGAAACAGTGCTTTTAATAAAGAAACTGATACTAAAAAAAACTGTGTAGAAAGAATCGTAACAACACATCTATAATAATTTACAATACCTGTAGTTTCAGATGCCTACCGGGTGTGTTCCTTTTTCTTTCTTCCTAAATTCACTTTTACACATACTGTTGTTTCACAAAAATAATATTTAGCTTGTGCAAATGTAATTATTTTATGTACTGTACGCATTTTCAACAACTGGATTTAAACCTGAGTAAATTATAATAACGATCTGAAGAGACTTGTTGCTTTGGTTGGCCATCGTCGGTGTGTCTTCGGCATCGGGTAATAATTTACTAGGTATCGAAAACTTATATTTTTTGTTAAATTTTTCGCCATTTTTTAAAGTATTTCTGCGTTAATTATAAATGTTTTCAGCGGAAAACCCCGTTTTTCTTAACTCAGTATTTTCGATTTTCTTCACTGACAATGACACTAATGACCAGAGTTGCCAGATGCTGCCACTTTTCTTCGTACCAAGATTGCCATTGTGCTTCAAATATGACCCACACTCAAAAATATCGTACAAATAATGAAAATTGCAATAAAAACAATAATCTAGCACTAATTTAACTGTACTACATTACTTCAATAGTTTATAGTTGATACTTCAAAAGTCCGAGATTTGACATAAAAATTATCATAAGAAATAGGCATATATTGTACTGCTATTATAAATACAGCACAATACATAAGATAATAACGTCTTTAATTTTAAATCACGCAGACATACGAGTGATATAAAACGGATGCAATATTATTGATAATTCAGTTGTGCAACAATACAGCAGCAATTCATTATGTTCTACGACAACATTATTGAAACACTAATAATTTAGAATTTTGTATAAATGTATACGACATTAATGTTACATTCGTAAATCGTACAGAGAACTTTGTATCTTCAACGTCTGACAACCCTATAGAAGAATAGAATATTTTCTGTTATCTATACAAACCTGAGAATTTATTAATTGTCAATGTCGATGTGTCGATACGCTTCGTTCTACGTTGAAATTATAAAAATATTTCATTTGTTAGAAAAATAATCAGTGTTTTCCACGAATGTTAGGCTTATCACAGTTACTGACGAAAATTGGTTTAATATGAATTTTCTTTTAGAATAATAATAATAAGTATTTGACTTTGACACTTGAATCCAACAGTTAAAAATAATGCCGAAAGCCCCAGAATATACATCATTCATCTTTAATCCATTATTTACAACTTGGCGTTGGTGTCTTATGATAATGTACAGGGTTTAGGCCATAGGCAACCATCCTGATCAAAAACGGTTTGGTAAATTTCACACACGCCGATAATGTTTCTTGCCATGATTCATCATTTATTATTGTAAGTTATGTACTTGCATAGAATTGTTATAATTAGCTGTCACGTATGGACGTAACGTAACCAAAAAAGAAATCAAAAAAATAAACAGCCAATTGAAGTCACAAAATGTTTACATGGCAGTAATTCTAAAACATAATATTTAAATGAACAATGGGAACAAAATAGTAAAGTTGGTATTTTATCTACCTAAAATAGGAAAGCAGAGGCAGCGGCGGTGTGGAATGATTATTATGCAGAATCAAATCTAAAGTCATTTACTTGGGTAGTTACTTATTTAATGTACTGAACAAAAATAGGTAGGTAAGCAGGGTAGTTGTAAAATAAAACACAAATAAATCAGTCCCACATAATACCATATTATCTATAATTATTATTCTTACATTATTTTAGCTCAAATACGCTATGATAGTAGGAAAAATAAATATTATTTTTTTTCATTATTCGTTTGAGTCACAGCTCCAATCAGCTTTGTTGAGATTATTTTTTTCTTTTTCCAAATATGCGTAGAACTTCATATTTACAATATAATAAGGTACCTATTTATCATGATTCCACTGCGGTAAGCATTTAGTATTATGTACCATCTTATACTTGTATATTATGTATTTAATAAAATAAATAATTGTTCATATAAATGAATACCCTAATTTGTCTTCATCACCAAAGATTGATGAACAAGAAAAGCGAATAGGCGTTGTACCTAATTAATGGGAATGAAATAAAGGATATCTATTTAATAAAAAAAAAGTGCTTTACAGAAAATATAAATTAAAGGTCTTTTGTGTAGTGTTTTCATCTAATTTATAGAGATGAAAAGATTGGAAATCAACGACCGTATGACGTCACTATAATAATAGCGAACATTTTGACATGACATTGGAGGTCCCAGCGCGCAGATCTTCAGACACAGCAAAGCCTGACCTTATGAGCAATTGCAAGCTGGTCGTCTCATTAGGAATGATGTGTTAGCGAGCAACCTCCGAAAGCAGTCGCTAGATGACTGTGATCCAGTTGCCGCGGCGTACGGCGTACGGCGTGCACGACCGAGCTGCCCAGGGTGAACATAATCATCTTAGGGAGATCGTGTCCCTACACCTTCGTCCACCTGAGGGCAATCCGCTTCTGCGAGAGCTCTTAGGGGGCGACTGCGGCTCCAACGCGACAAGTGTTCCAAAAGTGTTAATTTAATGTCGGTGAACTATAAAAACATATTTTTAATTATAAATAAGTTTTAATTCGCCAATGATCTGATACGAAAGAAAATAATTAAATAGAAAACACTCTGTACGTTTGACTGGTATCGATAGCATTATGATATGTAAATAATATAATTATAGGTTATCTGCCCATTTGTATTTTTAATTTGCAGATGTAAACGTTTCTCGCAGTGGAACCATAATTCATGATAACATCCTAAGTACCTATTTACAAAGTTTGAAATAGAACTACTTAATAATTATAATTTAATTAATTAATAATGAGTATATCGTATAGTACGTATAAATATTCGCAAATGAGTATCTAAATACTGCTTTTATGGTGCCTTCATGTAGTTTAATCCAATTTGCTTATATGGTGTCATTATTATATATGCCCGTACGTAATATCAAATATAAACGGCTACAAGTCTACAACGACCTTATTACAAATTTCATGTCAAGCATAAATATTCAATTATGTTACAATAATTATTATATTTGATTTTAATACCTATAGGTACGAGACTATTTATTGCTTTTGAGGTGAAGTGTTGAAATATCTGTCACTAATAATAAATAACCAGTAGGTACTTAAGAATACTTATTAGGTGAAATACATTATCGTCTGTACTTACATACGAAACAAATGACCTACACGATCTAAACCTGAAATCGACTGTTTCATATCACAGTATTCGATATCCACCTGATATTTCCGTCTAACAACCTCCAAGTAAAAATAAAGTGGAGATTTATTAGGTAAAATTATTGGAATGGATAAGTTGACAAAGACTCTTCATAAAATAAACGACCTTATCACTAAATTAATACGGTACAATTTTATTATTACCGCTAAGATAGTAAAGAAGATAATTTTAAGATATTGTATGATCTCACTATTATTCTTGGTCGCAAAGTACATCCTCGTTATATTCAGGTTGTATACTTATTTCGACACTATGTTTAATACATTTAATTTAAAGGCATTGCAAGCAAGCATGGCGCAATGCAAGACTTAACTATTATTTTCTTCCCTTGTATATTCCCACCATAGTTAAATGTACGTTGATAGTTCAAAGTCTAATTGTTCTCCATATCTTTATAGGTATGTACTATAGTAAAAATACTTTAAGAGGCGACACATCGCGACAACGGCTTTTAAGATCCAGTTATAGTCATTTCACAGCCACTTAGCGTTACCATACAATTTGAGCGAATGGGTAGGTAGGTAGGTACTATAAGTTAGAAGGCATCTGCGGAGGTGATTCTTAACGGATTCATCATACAGCTAAGCTTTAGGCTCTTTGACCTTTCATAACCAATCTATACAAACATTCTACATCTATTGAATAAATAGTTAAGTTAATATAAAAGTCCTGTTATCTCACTAAGATTTTCTTTTGAATCATTTTAATAGCCATAGATATCGAGTTAGAGTAGACATATGTATTAATACGTAACACTTAATTATGTGCGTCTGCTATCAGAGTAAATTTATGCAAATACCTATTGATTGTACCCGCATAATCCAAAATGTATCGATTGAACAAATAGTAAAGGTGGTTAACATCTAACACTTACCTCTGAATATGAGTAGCTTGTATCTCAAACGAAAATTTTACATACTTTTTTCTATAAACATCGAACTCTATAAACTATGCTGAAATATACAGTCGATTTGATCGCTAAGAGTCTGTGAAAATCACAAATTGAAAGCTTATGTATTTTTACGAATTAATAATACTTAATTTATTCTATGTAGATATCTTCGATTGGGTACGCCGTCTCTATAAATTTTTGATAGAATCTCTGGAATGCTCTCCTGGAATAAAAATGGATCTGTCAATACCCATAATAGTATTGGTTGAAATCATTTTTCTTACTACTTTACACATATACACTACATTTTTTATATCCTTATATAAAAATAAAGAAATTTATTATTTATATTAATAAATTTTATAGTACTAAATATATTGAAAGGTATAGCAGTTTAATGATACATCCTCTTACCCAACAGCTTCAGCCACGGGCCTTGTTGACTCTTGTCCTCGGAAGACATGGCACGCGAAACGCTGCAGCGTAGGGTGTTTTGTGATGAACCCCAAGTAACGGTGGTCGCGAGGGTGGAACGCACAGAACGACACGTTCTTCAGTGAGTAAAAATAATCAATGCAGGGACCGCTGCGACTCCTCTGCTCAAACAAAGGTAAATTGGGGCAGTTAGTGGTAATCTAGGTAATGATTTAAAAATTATTTTTCAGCTAAAGTTACTAATTATTGACTCAGTAATATAAGCTATCAAATTACCTGCATACTTTTAAATGATTAGCGATATAACAATGTTTACACCCTACTTTATGTAGCAATTTTGTTTGTATAAATATACTTACATCTGGTTTAGATCGATCGACCATGCGAAGCCCCTGATCGGATACTTCTAATATACATGGCTGTGCCCCTGGCTCGCCAGTGCTTTCACCGACAATCTTTTTTACAGCTTGACATACGACTCCAGTCCCTTTGTGTGCCAGTGTTTCTACTGATCCCATGTACCTAAAATATTCAATTACGTAAAAAAATAACTTTATAAATTAACGTATCAAATACTTTAGTTAAAAATGAACGCTGCGTACCCTAACAAGTATCTCTCCCGTTTAACTTTGGCATTAGCTGGATCGAAATCGTTATAATCCATATCAACAGCGTAAGCTGATGGAAATATTCCTTGTTGGCCTGTTCTCAAATTAACTCCTGAAATAATTAGTAATCACATAAAATTGATTCCTAAAAACTAAGACACTGGCGAAATCGCTCTAACTATGTATATCCATGAAATATAAGAACATTGTGTAGGATACATAAATGTTAAAGCTCACTAATTTGATAGTTATATTGTGGCTATCGAGTTTTTTGGCAATATTGGACTGAAATTGTACATTATTCAAGACAATTAGCTACTCAATTGCAGACGTATGTCATAGAAAAATGCAGATTTTACCTTCGCACCACAAATCTTCTGCCTCTTTTTGAACATAAATGGGATCGCCTATTTCTACTTCGATCTCATCGTGATGTCGTGGATTAAACTTATGCAGTCCCCTGTGAGTAGCTTCCAACATTTCGAGTTGACTGTGAGGTACTGTGGTCATGTTGCCTGCGAAGTTTATGCCACTGATGCTGCAGCTTGATGATGGAGACACTGAAAGAAATATTCCTAATTTTTCCTTGCAGATGTAATCTAGATTCCTGTCTTAACAGTACGCACTTATATGCTTTTCTTTAATCCGAATATATATAAATTTGATGTTGCTCTTCGATACATAAACTAGCCTCTACAGTAGTTGAAAATAGTATGGCAATAGAGTAGTGAATATACAGTGTGGATTAGGAAAATTTGATAATAATGTGTAAGAAGTGGATAATTCCATATTTACCGTTTTGTTGTAATGGTGTTGGCGATAAACTTTTTGGCCCGGTGTCGATGGGCGAGTGCGCAGTACTGTGACCGCTGTCGACATCGCCCAAGCTCTGCAGGCGCTCGGAGTCTGGACTGGAATCTTCATCTAGAAGGTACCCGCACTTCAGAACTAGGAGAGGCCGACCCTGACATCCTGGTCTTATAAGGAGACCAGTTAAAGCTCCTAACTCGTCTGCCAGAGATGCTGGCTGATTGCATGCTACGATAGTCGCTGAAAATAGGGGAGTTGAAAGTCAGAAATATTTTGGAAGCTTCACTTTAAGCCAATGAATAGGGAAACTTCAAATGTGCCATAATAATGTAAGCCAATTTGAATTCTATAGATAAGATAAGTATGTTTTGAATAAATACTTATAAAGTTGCTGCGTGTTATAGATGAAAAAATTAGGAAGTACAAATTATCAAGCATTTGAAACGTAAGACGAAGCAGATTTTGACAACACCAAGTACCTGGTATACCAAATGTAGTATATATACTGTTGAAAATAAAATGCTATAAGCGTGGCTTAAGTAAATATGTCATAATAGAAACAAATATTCTACCTAGTTTTGACCTTTTAGTGAGTTAAATTTTAATATAACCTCATAACGTATTTTTTTATTCGTCTTATATCTGCCATGATTTCAATAATAAACATAGGTAATTAGTTGTCCTAAATGATTCTAATATACCATATAACTTACCAGGTAGAGCAAAAATAACTTTATTGACAAATTTTAAAGCGTAATAAATATTACCATATGTCTTAAGTGATTTTTAAACCAAATTTCGCTATAAATAAATTATAATTGATGTCATTCAAACTATACACATTATATACTTACTTATTTAAATTCAACATTTTGCCTGAACATACAATAATAAAAAAAAAAAATTGCAATTTTTTTATGTGGATTATATTTTTTGTAAGCAGCACTCACTAATCGAACAGGTTATTTAAATTACTCACGTAAATTATACAATTCGACAGGTTATAATATCTAATTTATATTTAGTGTAAAAATAGTTTTTTGTGTGTGAAAATGCATGTAAGTAAAAAAGGCAATAAAGAGTACAAAAGAGCAAGACGATATAATGTTTCCGTAATAAACATGCTAATTAAAGCAGGGTGCATTGTTGCCTTTCTATTCAAATGATTAAAAAGCCGTTGTAAATATAACCGATAACGATACAATAGTAAATTACAGCTTATGTTTATCATTAATTAAACATCCTAGCAAAATATATAAATAAGTGAGTAAGTTTTCTTTAATGTCAGTCAAAGAATCAAGTTTCATAGGTAAAAAAACAAAGTATTGGGGAGAAAAATAGTCTGGTACAAGACATTTTAAGCCGGTTAAAGATACATTATATCGTTTTCATTCCACATGCAACCATGGCCTCTGGGCGATGTGGTTGCTCTTGATAAAACCGCTCAGTTGAAATTAGTTTAGATAACTGGTTGGTTCCATCTTGAATATTTTATTTATGTTTTACTTTATTACCCACAGTTTGATCTACACGATGTTGTGAAAAACCTTGTCTATTTCTACCCTGTACATTATAGGTATATAACAACAAAAACAGTCGACTGGATGCTACGTAGATAAATTATATTATTACCCTCTTCTGTAACGGGTCAAGAATATTTGCAAGATTTCGCTCCGTAACTAATCAAAACAGTATAGAAGAGATATGACTTTGACAATTAGTAACTGTATACTCTTCAAACAATTCTGAAATGCAGATCTTGGTCTGCATAATATTATTCTGGAACATCTCACCGCATCACTTTTACAAATTAGTAAAAATTTATTTCAATTTCGTCAATAATTTTGGTTAAGCATGAAATCTCGTTGTATATAGCATCAAAGCATTTGCTTTTTCAATAATCCTGACTGGACCAGAAGAGAGAAATTATTGCCCAGCAATGGAACTATAATATAATTAATGATATATTCATTATAATTATTTAATCATACGAATTGCATTCAAAACAATTGTTAGAAGGCAAGCTGCATAATCTTTTTATTACTTATTGTCTTAATTTTGAACAAATATTTAAACGTTAAGTCTTTTTATGCACATGTTTATACTATAATTTTTGAAATATTTTCTGATATTCTTTGACTGATATTGAAGATTCATCTTTAGAAATTAATTTCTTAACGCGCAGCATCATTCGAAATGCCGATAAAAGGAACCGAATATAGAACACATTCATTAAAACCGGACGGTCGCTGAAGCGCTGCTGCAACATTTATAAATATGGATAGGTATCGCTAGCTTATATCTATCGTATCGTGACCTTTAATATTGAACTTCGACACAAACAAGAATAGAAAGACAACATTGTTATATATAGATTATAGAATTTCCACAAAAGTTCTACTTACATTTTCGATTTTTTGGAATGTCTGGGAGCTTCCTTCTTCGCCGTTCGCCATTATTGAATGTTTGGTG
>DWKL01002312.1:0-12908 GCA_018249415.1 Phareas burnsi | reverse complement strand
ATATAGTTACACTTATATATAAATATAGTTATATATATTATCATTTATATCCAATTGATAATTATAGCCCAATCTCAAAAGATTTCCAATGTTACTTATATTAAGTAAAATATTGCAAAATTTGTAGGATAAAAAGTTACCCACATATGTATATGTCACTCCCTAAAATTCCATGAAACTGCCATTGCTTTCTGTGAAAGTCATAAAAATTCAATTGGATTCCAACATGAACATAAACAAACACAGATAAAAAATTGGATAACATTATTTGCTTTTATATTTATAAAATAAAGATAATATATGTATTAAATTATGAAAAGTCATATCCTCCGACACCTTAACTCTGTTCCCAATTTTCTTAGTAGATAGTTACAGTAGCAAATGTAGTGAGTTTAATGTGTTGTCGTGCTTATAAGTAACTGCATCCACTTTTTGTTCATTTATTATCATTTCATAGATAGCTTTGTTATTATTCTCTAGGTTCCCTAGAGAATAATAACAAAGCTATCTATTTATATATAAATGAACACATTTTCCTTATTTAGAATCTAAATTAATTGTTTCCTGGCGACTAATACAATATTCCTTTGTAATATAATTATAAGGATATAAAGTAATTATATACATGCTTTAATTAATTAGTGCTTGGCCTATCCTATTTATTATTAGTACAATAACAAATTATAAAAAATCCATCTTTTAAATATTTTTTTAACTGACTTTGATCTTAAAAATGGCTAGTATTTCTAGGTAAAAATGATATACTAGGGCGGACGATAACATAATTATTTTTGTCATTGTGTATATAGGGGAAAAACGTTGCTTAATTTACCCTCTGAATCATAAAGGGAATCTTTAGGATCGAATGGCAATGAGCTAGGTGTCTCTTCAACATCAATCCATAACTATCCGACTGGTGAGCACGGCTCTCCTGTGTCATTAAGATCTTTATGGAGAACTTTTAGACATGTTGGTTTCCGCACGATGTTTTCCTTCATCGTTATAGCAAGTTATAATTATTTTTTGATACGCCTACACTTTCTTAGGTGTTCTTTAAATTTACATACAAATAATTAACTTTTGTGATATGAAGGTGGTAGAACCCCACGTGGTTCGCTGCCGTAAACAACATCGTATATGTATTTCTATATTGTAACAGCAGTGTTACGTGCTGTTGTGTTCTTGTTACAAGGGCGTGGTAAGGGAGCGCCATTTACACAAGGCGTTTTTACAGAGGTCGACCAAGATTGAGGGCTAGTCTTGGTCGACCTCAATGGTGTTGATTACACCTCAATAGTGGCAGTGATCACTGCAAGCTCGTTGGCTACTTTTATGATATAAAAAAAATCAGTGTCTGTGGTCATTATAGTCAACACTGGTCAACAACACTATTGACTACAAATACGATCGCCCGCCGCGGTAGAACCTTCTATCTAAATGACTAATTTGTCATATTCGTACTGGATTCCGGCGTTTCCGGAGTCCGATTTGCTATATTTTATTTATTTATGATTTTTTACAGCTTGGCCATTTTGGACAAAATTGGTAGTGGTCGCAGTTGGATTCACCGGCGGTGCGGTCTTCATGTACATTCAGTGCCGACAGTACTTACATCTTTGTAACCGGTGGCGAGCGCATAACAGGTATTTTAATAATTTGTACAAGTTTCAAATGTTACACACGGTAGTGTTAAATGTTTAAAGGATTCAGTGACGTACATATCAAATTAGTTTATACTACAACTGGTGCTGAATGGTGATTGTTGCCCATGAATGTCTGTAACCAACTCTAATTATACCAAAATGAAGATACCAAACCTGAATGTTGGTTCCGAAAGCAACATTCAAACAGCCAAGTATATATGAGTCATTGCACTCTTGTATAATTGACTGGTTGCATACTTTATTGCGTTTGCTCAGAGGACTAAGTCGGAACACTTTATGTAAGTCCGTCTTAACACACCTCTCAATATCACTGATGCATAAAATTAGTTATATAAATGTATGATAATGAACTCATAGTTATTATAAATGTATAGGTTTCATAGAACTGTTGAATTCACAAACTTACCTTACGAGCATCGTGCCCCTCAGTGATCGACTTTCGACCATCCGGAGGATGACTACTAGCCATAAGGAGGACTGAAACTAAGTTACCCAATAATGGTCCCATTGCGAGTTTTCATATTATATTATAATATTTCAATTAAATTTGTAGTACAGTAAAAGTTCTTTATTCGCGGGGTATACGTTCCATAAATATGCCGCGAATACATACACCGTGAATGGTGAATGGTAATTTATATGGAATTATAGGGGATACGTTCCTAGGTAACAAAAAAAAAAGAAATATATAGAAAAATCAATTTAATTGAAGTTTTTGAACATTTTGATTAATTATCTCATTTTTTTTAGTTGACATTATAAATTAGAAAAAGAGCGGTAGAGACGTGTTACTCGATCACAATTTTTTTAACGAATGTGAAAGACGAAACAATAAAACACGTAAAGCGGCTTTTACCATAGAACGGAACAGCAACATTAAAAAAAATACTTTATTAATTGAATAATAAGGTTGCTTCCATTCTGTTTGTTTACATTCTCAAAAACAGCGATCGCGGCGAAGGCAGCTATGTCAAAGTCCTCGGTGATATCATTTAACAACAACTTTAGGCAAAGTTGTAATAAGATCTATTTTAATTTTTTTTATTAGTCCATTTGACGGCATTTACAAAGGGGTATTAGGTTGGATACCTATTGGAATCCTTTTATAATTATGTATGTACTTATTAGACCCGCGAATAAAGAAATTTTTAGCCGCCAATAAAGGAATTGGTTCGCATTTTTCTAATCCGCGAATAGTGAAAACGCGAATGAAGGAAGCGCGAATAAGGAGCTTTTACTGTATTTAATATGTGGTAGAACTATAGTTCGTCCGGGGAAGTACCATTGTCTCCCTCACAATTTGCCATGAAGCAGTTTTTGTTTCGGTTGGAGAGATGCGGTTTCCGGACACACTTACAGTGAGGCGACCATCATAATCCTCAAGAGAAGTGACACATCTACGTACGACCTCAGATAAAACTTCAGTTCTGTGTGAGGTCAGATGCGGATGTCCATGGGCTGCAGTGACTACTTTACATCAGGTGGCCTGCACGTTGGGTTGCTACTCTTCAAATGTAAAAAAAAAATTAATAGGAAATGTTAGCAATCATCCGGCGGTTTTCACTTCCTCGAGAACACGTCCAGGCAAGGAGAATACCCTGGGGACCTGATTAACCCTCACCCTTTCGCCCTTCTCCCTAGTGCATAGTGCTGTAGGGTTAGGCAAGGGAAGGACGTCCTTAATAAAAAAACAACTGTTCAATGAACAGGATTTTCGCATCGCAAAAGGCTTTTGGGAAGAATAGATGCCGCAGCAATATAATGTACGCACTTAAATTATACTTTCGATACTTTTCTTATAACCCAAATAACTATTCAGATCAGCTAATTGCGTAACTAGCTTGCTATGTGAACTTTAATATTGCCATTATTTGTCATTGACGTTTCTCGGCAATTTTCATAATATATGCTAAATAATATCCTGTGTACTTTGTCGAGGCACCTTGAGTCAACAATAGAGACACATTTCATTATCGTCGTCCAAGGTTTTGTAGTTTTGCAATCCTAAAAAGGAAATGTTTAAAGTCAACTGAGCTATGTTACGTTTTACTTTTCTTTATTTTCTTACTATCACGTGCATAGTCAGTAATTTATCGGCATATAAAGAAATATTTTACGCATAATGTAAATCAATTTCCTTCATTATGTACGCTACCGTAGCGTATTCATTTTACAATAAATTACAACTGGCTATTTATAACTCTATCGAAACGAATTTTATTTATTTTGTTTCCATTTGGATGTCAATGAAATGTAAATACTTCATATGTGATGATGATATTAAAATATAACTTTGTATTTTTTAGTTTAATGGTAAGGAAGTATGGTATGATCATTATTAGTATTAATATGTGATCTATTTTTGCATTAATTCACAATCACAACTTTGATCAACTGCGCATATCGTACATATTCGTATTTTAGCACAACATAATAAATTACTCCAGTCCAGTCCAACTGTGTGGCTCCCGGTACCGTCATGTATACCAACGGTTGATAATATAATATAGTAGCTAGTCAATGAAGTCATATTGTAAAAAAAAATATTACGATATTTAGCTCGTGTGTACAGTTAAAATTGCAATGGTGCAATGTACAATAAAATAACTTTTTTTTATTGCAGGATTCTTTTGATTCAAAACGCTCCCGAGAAAGTTCCAATAAACGGGTCGCCGCCGGCGCGGAGCAAACGACGCGAACGTAGCGCGCGGGGCCAGGTGGTAGCCAACATCGAGCCGCCGCCGCCGCCGCCGCCCGCCGCCTACCACGAGGAGGATGAGAGTGGGGGGTTCGAAACGTACCGCGGTAACCCGCACCGCCGCCTCTCCGCGCTCACCGAGGACCGCCTGCGCGCCTCGCCACCCGACGCGCGCCGCTACTCTGACCCGCGCCCCGCCGCGCCCGCCGCGCAGCCCGCCGCCACCGACGACGCGCCGCCCGCCGCCTTCCGCTTCTCTTTCCCGGCGGAGCGCTCGGCCGGCGTGTACCACATCAGTGTGGACCCGCTCGAGGCCGACATTCGTTCGCTGCTGGCGCTGGAGGCGCGGCGCGAGGCACGCGCGGCCCGCTCGCTGCCCAACTTGCGCGCGTCTCGCGAGAGCCTGCTGCCCGCCGCGCCCGCAGCGCCCGCCGCCGCGCCCGCGTCCGCGTCCGCCGCCTCCTGAGGCCGCGCCGCGCCGTCGCTGCTGCTGTTCCCCGACGACACCGTCTACTAGCGGCGCGGGGTCGAGGCTCGCTGTGGCGGTGGAGTGTGCTATGTGAACGTTCCGACCTGAGGTTTTCGCCCGCGTAATGTTAAATGGAGTTTCGGTGGGCGTTATTCGTTCGACTACGTCGCTACTTTACGTATAATAATGTTACCATATGTATGTCCCGTATGTGTATCGATACGTTAGTGGATCCGTTCGATACGATACAAATCCAGTTACTAATAAAATAAA
Organism: Phareas burnsi; assembly: GCA_018249415.1. Taxonomy (NCBI): domain Eukaryota; kingdom Metazoa; phylum Arthropoda; class Insecta; order Lepidoptera; family Hesperiidae; genus Phareas; species Phareas burnsi. Next base: position 7,804 of record DWKL01002312.1, on the reverse strand, counting down.
TAATAGCTTACGCCTATTCCTCACATGATCGATCCATTGGATATTGGGTTAAATTAATTTCATTACGCTCATTGTCATTTCATTGATGAGAAATCACATTTAAATTTCTTTGCTTTCATTCATTCATTAACTTAAACGTTATCATTTGCTGTATGTTTTCATTTGTTTCCATTGATAGCTTTTTTACTAATTTTTACTTATCGCACATCGAGAAACACGCGAACAGTGTAAACGAAATAACTTCTCAAATTTATTAAAATAAATGTTCCAATACTCTTTAATTACTACATATAAGAAAATTATCCATATTCAAACAAATGAACGAATAAAATAATACAGTATATTTCGTCGTCACTGATTTTGAATAAGATTATTATTAACATTAAATTACATTACTAATAATGTATGTATCTAATGTCCTCTATGAATACTACATATAATGCTAATCAAGACTTGTAAATATTATCCAATATCGGTGTAAATATTGACACATAATAATATTGCATCTAATATAAAATACTAGTTAATTCTACTCGGACGCGGTTGGTATGATCATCATAGGTCACTTAAATAAATTATAATATTCTTCCTTGTTAGATATAACACATGAAAGCAGATTAAAATACTACATGTCATCGGTAGGGGTTCAAAAATATTCATTAGATTTTACTTCACTATTTTCATGCCTCACTAAACTAAAGCACTGCTTTGGGGATTTGCAATAAATTATAATTTTTAACAATTTAGTCCTGAGTTCAGCTTCTGACGAAGATTTGTTCATGTAAAAAAATTGTTTTGACTTATTGATGTATTTTTTTTAATGATCGCCAGAAGTTGTTGGCCAAATGGTTAACATATGGGAAAAGGCAATATGTAGCGGCAATTATGTAATCAGTTATACGGGACAAGATCGTTGTGCCAAGTTAGGGCAATATTACACGAATTGTACAACTTCCTAACATAATCTTGTCCTCTAGCTAGCCTGTAACTGGCTTTATATTTGATCTAGTCGCATTTACATGCCTGTTTGGCTACAGTATACCCCCTTCAGTAACAGTTAAAGATGGGCAACACTAAACTTGTCATTCTCGTTCTTTTGTATAAGCGAGCCACGCTGTCTGTAACGCTCTTGCACTATTTCAAAATCGATTTCTTATACGACATGCATTTTCGGCGGGTTATCTTTATAAACATAGGAAGAGTCTTTATAAAGCCGGGAAAGGTAAAAGAGATACCAAAAATTATTATGTTGTGTGTATGCCACCAGAATATTGTGAAAACCATCACTATGTCAGATGGATGTTGTGAATAGATTGTTAAATTTATATTTACGGCAGTTTTCAATTTATGACGTCTAGTTGTTACGTTGTGAACGAAGAATTACATACATACAGACATACATTTATAATCCATTTAATTCAAAACTATGTAAGACAAACGTCGCAGCGCCCGGCGAGAAGGGTTGTTAAACTATCGGGACAAGTGACCGAATAGGTCAACGTTTAGAATCGTTCGATATGGAAAACTGAAAACCGTAAGATTTTATATCTGTACACAGATTGATCCATAGTTCATTTTCCAATTTAACAGCTAGACGTCGTACAATTATAAAGTAACGAAAATATATCCATTATATTATAAATATTATAGTCTATTCACAACATTCCAGTAATATCTACTCGAATATCCAGTCTCACCTTCTCACATTTGTTAAATGATGCACAAAGATATCTTGAAGGCTCGCTGTCTGGCGGATAATCATTAGACTATGTCGCTTATATAAAGCCGATATCCCGGCATTACAACTGCAATTTTGCTGGTTTTACTGTTCAATTCATTGCTCAAACATCTGTAAGGGTATGGCAGTAAATGTAGGTGAGGTATAGTTTATTTCAAAATTGGCACCACGTGGCAAATCATATAACTCGGTTACCTTACCTTATGATCAATATTGGTTTTCATTATTTTCTCTTTAATGATATTTAATAATAAATATTTTATATTTTTAGGTGGAAACTTTGCTTTAAAATTGCGCACTCTATCGATATTCAATTAATAACGGCCTTCTTCACTGTAGGATATAATATAATACATACCACATGCCAAATTATCAAAAATATAATTCGAACAACTGAGAAGTAATGTTATGTTATATTCTAAAAAGTAAAATTTTATTTTACGCTTCCCGTACTTCACTATCCGAATCGCATCACGCAATTGCCCAAGAAACATATACATTCGATAGTGCAGCGATTGCTGTATACAATTTACTTATCGGGACGTAATATTCATTATACTAGTGAAAAATCAGGTTTAATAATATTAGCCAGCAATTTTAGCATACAGAATTGTTAAGTCGAAGTTGAGTGCAATATAACATCACGTTTATAAGAAAGGCGAAATCCTGTTACAAATATTATATGCATTTTGGAATTTTCTTTTAAAATCGTTTTTTGTTTTGTGGGTATATTAATGATTTTTTATTTTTTTATTAAAAACATTTTAAATCCGTCCTTACGCTTAAAATTTAAAAAAAAAGAATAGTTGTGCTAACTTTTTTTAACTTATCGTGTAGTTTAAATGCCATTTACTTTTAGAGACATTATCAACTTAAATATTTCTAAAACCAAATCAAACGTTAGACACTTAATAGAAAAATGAAAAATGAATAAAAAATAAGAGTGAAATTATTTCGTTAATAAAAAAATGACAAATAAGTCCCATCGGAATTAGTTCTATATGGTGAAAAAATCTTGTTTAATGCCATGCACTATTCATTTTAGCTTCTAACGTTATACATTTACATGTTATGTCTATTCTGACGTGCCAAGTTATATCTTAATTCGTTCTGTATTGTTTTTTAATATTTCTCTGCACAAATGAGATCTTATGTGTTTGTATATCGGTAGTTACGGTAGCGGCCCTGCCAAATCGAGGAAACTGACTTTGTTAGTCAATTTATATAAACTGTTCTATATTCATTAACAAAAATGTAACGACAATTTATTCAGTAAAAAAAATATATTAACTATTTCTGCCGTATAACAATTTCAAATATAGCAAGTGCAGCAAGTCATGTAAATCTTATCTTATGTACGATTAGTAATGGTGGTTCAACTCTTCGATGTTAGATTGCGGCCCATTTCTTCCTTATAGCAGCAGTGTTAAGCGCCACTGTATTCTGGTTTGAAGGGTGTGGTAAGGAAGAGACACACGATGCGTTGCTATATAGTCTTAGGGGGTCATCTATCTTCGTGTAGTACTTTGATTATATTTGGGGTTAATTATACATGACCCTGGACGGCAGTGACCACTTATAATCAGGTGGAATGCCCTGGGTTACGCTCGCGTTAGTCCCTATTTACTATTTTGGAACGCTTTATACAACTACGTGTCTAAACACATCCATTAACACAGCAAAGGCAGACGTACGTTTGTCCGTAGTATCACCGCAGCCAAACCACGAAGAGTTTTACCACTATGATATCTAAAAAATATTTTATACAATACAACTAGCAAATATGGCTTGCAGTTTGCTTGTCAGCGATCATTGTATGTCTATGGACAACTTTTGTATGAAATTGAAATAGCAAACGAGAGGCCCACTTAATGTTAAGTGGTCACTGCCACCCTTGGACATCTGTTACCAACTCCATATAGAACAGAAGTCTCACTTATCTATCTAACTCGATCTCACATGCTTCGTGTCAAGCATTCAAAACAGAACAGAAGCATTTCATTGGTGCTATATGGTAGAAATAGAAGTGACCGATGCTGCAGGCAAACGTCTAAGAGTTCTGCCACTTTTAAAACAATCCTCTGTGAATGTCTGTTTTATGAGAATATGAAATATTATAAATGAAAACAACCAAAATGACATACAAACGGCAATGGAATTGTGATATTTTTAAAAATTGTATGTTGTGGAAAAGGTTTCAATTTTTTTTTTGAACATTGAACGCATTGTAATGAAATGTAAAAATCAATCTATTTAAATTGTAAATTTATGTTACAGACACTCTGTCTCGATATTACGAGATACACAAAACGTACGCTGAAATCATCTTTCATTCATAAACTTTCACTCTGTGTCATTATAATCCTGATATAACACTATCGCTTCACTCCATAGTAAGAAACAAACCATTATTGTAGTATTTAGTCTGTCATTCTCAGGAGGCTTATTGAACAAATTAACATGAAAAACTATTGATCTGTTATTAATACTTACTCTTAAATTGTAATCTAATTTTTAATTATTAACATGGTGTACTGTGGTATGATGTGTTAGATTACGTGTGTTGTGCCCGTTGTAATTATGTGCAAATCTTAATTATTTTTATGTAAACTTTCTAATATAAAAATGTATAAATAGTCATTACGATTAGATAGTCACTGTAATAAATCTGCTAAATTGTATTTGTAGTTAGAAAGTTAATTAATAGTTTTGACGTTTGGTGCTAAAGAATCAATGATTTTCCGCGCGACACTGTTGCGGCTGGCTGCGGCACGCCAGTGTCGTCTGGACGCTCTTGAATGTGTATATGGTTTTCTTGTTCAAAATTGTCCTTAATTTTTATATCTTGTGCCGAAATATTATAATTTATTATTCATAATTATTAATTAAAGACGTTCCCGTTATAAGCAGTGATAAATCATTATTTACATAGATTTAAATTCATAGACGCACTCTGGAGTAGATAATTTGTCGTATGTGGCATAGCTGTGGAAGGACAAGCGAAGTGTTATCTCTTTTACTCCTTTTAAAATTGTCGCATCACTTTCTTCACTCGTTCGTCATTTAGATGAGAACTGATATCGGCGATTTCACTGAACCGTCGTGTAAAAAAATCTAAAGGCAAGCGTATCCGTGATTTAAATCCGTGTTAAACTAAGATACAAGTTAATATTTGCATGTATAATAGTTCTGGGCATTTACTTATAATCTAAATTATGACATTAAAGTTTAATTGATTTGCATTTTTAATTATATCGATCTAGTCATGTACGACGCCGTAGGATACTGTCACTACTTTGTTAAATGCACGGTGACCTGATGAAAAAAATCACAAAAATATTAATCGTAAAAAGTATGCATATTACGATTTTAGTTACTTGTTCGTGTTCTGACGGTGGCAGTATCAGTGCGGCTCTATTATGTTTTGTAAAATCAGTTTTGTATCTTCTCTTACATATTTCGGTATCGAGTCTATTTTGTAGCCTTACATTGGCACGGTTGTTACAGCGTGGCTGTTGTAAAATTGTAAATTCTGATGATGGTGTTAGGGACCTGTTTCACAATGGATTTGCTCGAACGTTACTATTACAGATGTAACTACGATATGTAAAATAGCATTTGGGAACTTATCTATAGCACAAAAATTGTTTAGCACTGTGATGTGTCGGAGAATGGAATTACGTTTATATTGAATAGGTCCCTAATAGTCGCTGTATATTTGGAAATTAAGTAAGGTAGGCCAGAGTACGTGGGTGCGAGGGGATGTGTTGTGGCATTACGTCGTTACATGCACAACGTGTACTTACTTTGTGTTACATATCATGCAATTACGTCTGGTTTTAACCGTATTGTAAATAGTCGTTCATTGATTCCTTATGCGTAATTGTAATACGAACTGTAATAACGATCCATCTCCCGTCTGTTGTGCCGCAAGTCTCGTTTGAAGTTTGTCATTCACTAAAACATACTGCGAGTAGTGCCTTATTTATCGATTGTGTTACCGGGCCGCCGAGCTGGCGGCCGCCGCGCGGGACGGCACCCATGTATGTATATTGTGATATAAGTTGGTAAGTGTGTTTATTTTCTTTTGCTCAAAATTAAATTTCATTTTCGATCTGTGTACTTATAATTCGTGAAATTTGTAAGACTGTATTTTTTTGTTATGTAAAATTGTTAATTCCAGGTTATTATTATTATAAATATAGTTATTTTGAGATTCATGCATTTCTTTCGCTCGAAATGAAACCAAGTGATAGATAAAAATAAATAATTTATTTAAAGTTGATCGCATTCTCATCGGTGCGACCGGAGCTCGGGCCGACGTGACTAGACTGTACACTCAACAATACTTAAATCATGTATACATAAACAATATTTCCGTACGGACAGAAAATTAACACTTAGTAATAATAACCGTTACTTTACTACTTACTGTAAATATAATTTATAAACCTAATACTCGAGTATTAGAACAATTAAATTCACAAAAAATACATAACACACTGCCAGGAGTTACAATAATTAATTTTGTTAGTCTTGGTAACTTTGGTACTGAACGACAAGTCTAAATATTGGGGGCGCCCTTGTCTTGTCTAACCGCTACGGATTCAGTCAATCTTAGTAGCGTTTCATATTTTTGGATGGATTCGTATTAAAGCCAACAGAGTTATCGATTTGTATATTTTACAAGTTTTATTAGATCTTTCCGTGTTGTCATTGTGTTTGTAAACATTGACTCGACGTCGACATTAGGAACGTGACGGCGGTTGGAACGTGAGGTCGCTAGAACTCTGTATCGCCCAGTACGTTGTACATGAGGCGTTTGAACGAATTCGACTGTTGGATATGCTCTTCGTGTAATGAATTTACCTGGAAATAGAAAAATATCTATGTTAATTAAAATATAAACATATTAATATATTTGGTCTCTTACACTGGCAGTTGTATGTTTGTAACATTGTCAAATTTTTTATGTGAGAAGGGTAGCAAATGAGCGTACATGCCTCCTGATGTTAAGTGCTCACTGCAGCCCATGGACACCCAGAAATAACCTCTAACACAACTGAGGTCGTACATAGATGTGTTACTACTCCTGGGAATGCAGATGGTCGCCTCACCGTAAGTGTATCCGGCAATCACACCTCCAATCGAAATAAGAATTGCTTCGGGGCGGATTATGACCCCCACCTACAATGGTACCATGTTAAATTTATATAAATTTATACTGTACTATGATATAGTATAAAATACTCACGAAGGTCGTTTGCTTTCCTTTCGAAGTCGCATTTTGTTTTTTGGGAGGTGGCACCGGCCTCTGGAAGCACGGAAAACATATAGAAAGGTTAAAATCAAATTCACATCATCTTTATTGGTAATTAGAAATCTGTTATGAAAAAATTATAAGGATATTCAAAAATGTTCTTATAATTTGTTTATCCCGCGGGTGGCAGTGACAACTCGATGAAGTCATGTCCGTTCGTTATGTCTACTACATATAACATCCATATAATATACTCGGATATTTTTTTGATATGGATAAGACTGAACTTGTCAAGTTATGCAGGGCAGAAGATCATGCTTATGTTTACAGTTTGGCGAATTTTATATAATTCAGCATTCGACAAATCGGCTAGTCACATTATGCGAACGTTTATATAAGGCACAAACAACAGGAACCACAAATATAAGACTAACGTGTGGCCAAAGGAATTTACCACGAGTTTTCTTTGATGCGGACTTAAATACCGACACAACAACTGCATTTAGATTAATTGAAATCTGCGGAACGTGACGGCCGCCATTACGATGGTACCAATTTTCAATAGTGCTGCCCACAGAATTGGTGCAACCGTAGCGTTAGTGAGTTGAGTATGGTTGGGCGTTATTGTAATCGCTACCATTTTTTGTCTTACAACTGCATTACTGGACGCTGCTGTGTTCTGGTTTGAAGGATGTCACGAAGGACAGACACAAATGAGGTATTGCAATGGATTGAAAACAGCTATTTGCTAAATGAGTTATAATAGGCAGCACCTCTCCACTAGCGAGCTTAAGATACTTGGTGGA
>DWKL01002311.1:0-12908 GCA_018249415.1 Phareas burnsi | reverse complement strand
GGTATCATGTAAAACTCACTGCACTCGTCGTAATACGTTATTTAAGTACATAAGCAGTTGCAGAGAGGAAAAAAGAGAGCCGAAAGCATTTCCTAGCCTAAGGCCTAATACAGGGCATGATCATTTCTAATGCGTGTTTTTACGCTGAGTAAACTACCAGCTATGGTCACTTACAACGGGCAAATTAAGTCGCAATCTTCTAATGAATAGTAGAATGCGCTCATTAACTTACCGTGAGAGGAAAATAAAGCTGTTCGTACACCTATCAATACAACACGACGGACTATAAAAGTACGTTAAAGATGATTAAATGTATTACATCAATTATTAAACGCAAAAGTTTCATTTCATTGTTCAAACCATATAGTGTCGATGGGTGAGCAGCGCCCGTTACATATAGTTTTATGAGCCACGCTGTCATTTCGCGTCACGTCCACTCTTCGCTCTCCTTTGACGTCACTTCTGTCTTCTACGCCAGTCAGCACTATGCTGCCAATGTTCGATTTGCTTCGCGACGTGTCTATTCATTGCAGAAAACTATTTAGTTTTGTTAACTGTCCATTTGAACACTTTAAATAGAGATAACATATCTGCCTTCTAATATGATTTTCTTTACCTTTAAGTATTTCCATTCTTAGCGTTTTATTATACATTATATTGAATCAGCACCATTTTAAAAACAAGGCTTATCAAAGTTTTCCAAAAACACTTGTGCGACAAAAATGTTCCCCGTAAATACCTTTATAAAAAAAAGATCTGACTTCATGAATGAGAAATTACGGTAGATATTTTTTTTTATTAAAATAAAGTATCGTCAAGATAAATGAGGTTTCATAGGTACCTATAACTAGGTACATGGTGGGTTTATATTTTTGTACCATTGTAGTTTGTGTTATCGACAATTCTATCATATAAGCACTATTCTAATTGACTGGCAGAGAATGCCTGTTAAAATTAAGTCCGGTCATAATAAAAGGGAAATAAATAATAATAAGTAGGTACCATAATATTGTTTTGCAGCTTCCTATGAAAAACGCCTATGAATTAAAATAGAACTATAATAAATCTACTACTATACATTGGTACGGAACACTGCTATTTTCTGTTTTTTCTGTCACAGTTTCCGCCGTTTTGTACATTACATACTTAAATACAACATTACATATTTAAATATCTTCAAATTTGAATACGCAATAAGGTAGATGCAATTACTATACAGCGTTAACGAACGATATATACGAGAGTTGTTATATCGATGCTTAATAATAATTCCTACGTAGAATGTCTTTTTATTTTTTCTAAATCTTATTTTACCTATATAGAGACATGTATTAGCCCTTAATAGATATTGCTACACTGTACACGTTTTTATCTTAGGAATCCTTATTTTTCAATCAGTATTTTACTTTGACTGCGGCGCTAATATTCGAAACTTCCATCCGTGCGGCGCGTAACACAACAGGGTGTTCCAGTACTACGGCACATACCGTATGCGTGCGATCCCCACGAGTGGCGCGGACAGTAAAACACGACAGGTGCGTTTGCGCAATTAATGTAATAAAGAGGGTGGAACTACTGTTCATTCGAGGAAGTACCACCGCCGCCCTCATAATCCAAGCAATTCTTGTTTCAGTTTGATAGGTGTGTTACAGCGAGGCGTCCATCTTAGTCCCCAGGAGTAGTGTAGCAGTCCTCAACTACGTACGAACTCAGATAAGGTTTTAGTCCTCTTTGAGGGTAGATGTAGGTGACTATGAGCTGCAGTGAACATTTAACATCAGGTGACCTGCAAGCACGTTCGCTATTTTTCAAACATAAAAAAAAGCTTAGTAATAAGTTTGTTTTCCTGCCACATCACCACGAACACTCAATAAGGCAGAAGTAGATACGTACTGCAGAAGGAACCACGGAAGGTCTCACTTTTAAATATTAAAAGACAACATAATATTTATAATATTTGAACTTTTATTTACACATTACTGGGTACAAAGCTATAAGTGTATATACAACACTAAATATTGGAATAACAGAAACTTGCATGCTCTAATAATTATAACGAATGTAACAATGATAACATAACATAAGACTTCATCGATACATACATCTTTATGACAAAATCTAAGATGCCAATACGGAATCTGATTGCACCGTTTTTATTACAATTTTGTATAACTGGCCCACATGATTTAAAGTCAAAGCGACAGTGGAATGAATCCCATTATATATACTAAAATATATTAAATAAGCTTCAAGAGTTACAATTATTGTGCGCCTCGACGAAATTTAATAATAATTTAATTGATGTTATTACCAAAATGATTTTGTTTTTCTATTGTTTTAAAATGAAATACACACAACAGTCGGGCCAGAATATTAAATCATTAGAATATTAATAGTAAATGAAATTTTTGAACATACGATATAATATGATTATAATCATTGTCGTCATCGATCCATTACTGTCCCACTACTGGGCTGTTAGGCTATAGTCCATCATTTTGGCCAAGAGCGCATTTATAGACGTAACACACATTTGATAACTTTACGAAGAACCCTCAGGCATGTATGTTTCTTCGCCATATTATCTTTTACTTTAAAGTGATATATTTTATGTGTAATACACATATAATTTGGAAAAATCAGAGACCATTCCCGGAATTCAAACCCCGAACCCGCGGAGTGTATAAGCCCAGAATTGAACCACTAGGCTCACTGGTTACTGATTTCCGATTCAATCATAAAACTGGTCAAATCAAGATGATTTACAGTCCAACATATAAAATTATTGTTTAAGCGCTATTTCACATGTGCAACGTATAATATTTATTTCAGACTGATATGTAACGCAGTTCTTAGTGATTAAAGAATAAAACTTACTTCCTTCTTTTCATATTTTTTTAATTGCTTGTAAAAATGCGAATAACGCTGTAATTGTTTTTTTATAATTTGCAATTCAGTATTGGCATCCTGATAAAAAAACTGTAAATAAAATAATATATATTTAATCCACTATACAATAGTGTGGAGAAGATAAGTACATGAAAGTTTCACTAATCAAATCCATTGTTGGCACTTATACACAATGAGTAACATTATTCTCGTCAAGATGAACATTCGAAACCGGCTGACTACCACAAACGCGACGCTATGATTTACTAGCAAATTATATTGATATACTTTTAAATTAACAGACTTTCTAATAGCGACTTTGCATTTATGTATTAATTATTTATCCCACTGTTGATGCGCGTTAATGTACCGATACAATAGTTTTAATCAACTTCAATAAATTAAGAGGTTCTCAATTTGACTTTTATATACAATTTTGAGAAGTAAGACATTACGCTCCACTTAGATACTTAACGTCGCATCAAGTATAGTATATATAATATTTTTAGCAAAATGTTTTGCCGCTAAAATAAACCGTATCGAAAATAATTTAATATTTACGAATTCACATAAACAAGTATTTAAACCAACAAAAATACCAAACGCATTTTCTACAGTCTCATCTAAATATTTTAACAATTATCACGGTTCACGGTCTCCCTTAACAATAACAGTTCACTCAGTGGCAAATAAATTAATAATCATCTTTACGTCTCAGTGTGCTCTACCACTTAGCAAGAAATGCCAAACAAATTAATCGGCACATATTCATTCTCCAATATATCGAGCCATAGAGACAAATATTTAAAAAAAATCAGCAACAGGCGTGATCTATAATTTCGCAGGACAACACTGTGGCCCCAGTGCCGAATATTCATCTCTCCGTTTCAAATATATTTAGTGACTGCGAATTACTTTAGATCATATGCACATCTCCACGTGTCACGTAATAATGCCTTCGACCGGTTTGTAACTAGCGGCAACATATTAAAAATAAGTTAAGAAAAATATTTAAACACACCGTCTACAATGTTGCAATATAAAAGACAATATTAGTGTGTGGCCAGTGACGAACGCTCATATTCATAACATACACAACGGATCTACAATGTTACAGTATAACATTATTATAATACGGGACAATATAGTCTGTGGTCTCCGCGGCGAATATTCATCTTCACGTCTCGGAGTATTTAATCACTCTGCGAATTATTTCGGATCACATGCGCACATGGAACTTGCCGGCCTTTGTCACGTACTTAACGCCTTTGAACGGTTTATATTTAGCGCCGTACATGTCGAGGCGGCTCACGCGTAAGCCGCTTACGGCGAGCTGGGGTATGGTGAAATGCACGTTGATGCTCGGATTTGCACCCGTCGTATCTGCACCTGATGCAACAGAGACCTGGAACAAATTATTATGCATTTTACCCGCTTACGCCTACGAAATACCTTACGCCAAGGCGATATTCGTACTGTATTCAGCGTAAGATATTTTAATAGAATAGGAGTAACAGTGAATAGTGATAGCCTAGCGGTTAAGATTCCGGCCTTTCAGACTGGGAGTCCAGGGTTCGAATCCCGCACGCAACCCTAATTTTTCTAAGTTATGTGCGTATTAGAAATAAATTATCACTAGCTTTAACGGTGAAAGAAAATATCGTGAGGCAACCTGCTTGCCTAAGAGTTTTCTGTAAAGTTCTTGAAGGTGTGTGAAGTCTACCAATCCGTACTTGGCCAGCGTGGTGGACCGTGCCCTATCCTCATTCTGGAGACTCATGGCCAGCTGTGGGACATTAATCGGTTGATGATAATATGATATAACAATGAATAAAACAGTGTATTAAAAACATAAAGCTATTTAATAATTCACACAGAATAAAAGAAGTGGCAAACGAGTATACAGACTACCTAATGGTGAGAGGTCGCTGCCGACCATAGACATCTGTAGCCAACCCCAAATCTGAGAGAGACAGACTGAGTTAAAACGCCTGGTCTAAAGGCAGTGTTTGTTACAGCTGACATAACAGAAATGGGGTCGCGATAATGTATTCCGAATAGAATTACGAAGGATTTGACTAACATCAAGTTATTTTTTTAGTTTATTTATGTTTCAAGTTTTCTACCTGCAAACAAGCATGCAAGTCACCTGATGTTAAGTGGTCACTGTAGCCCACGGACACTCACATCTAACCTCAAACAGGACTGAATTCCTATTTGAAGTCGTAAGTAGATGCATTACTGCTCCTAAGGACTAAGACGGTCACCTCGCTTACTAGTGTACCCGACAACCACAACCAACGGAAAGACAAGAATTGCTTCATGGCGGATTTGTAGAACGGCGGTGGTACTCCCGCGATCGAACTGTAATTCTACCATCTATTAAATTAGTAATATTATATAATTATTGACAAACATAAAAAATCTTATTTACAACTTACCGAGCCTCTGATATTGGGCAGTTTCGGCAATTCGATGCGCCCAATATCCCACAACAACACTTTGCTGACAGGGTCATACGAATACTTTCCTTGATTCGCAGTCAGGGAACAATTCAATACACACTTGGGCATACAGATCTCTAATGCTACATCTGAAAACAATAGAATATTTTTAATATGAAAGGGCCATCCTTAAATTCTTATTCTTATATATAAATTCCAGTTTAATGCACGAATTCCACAAAACGTCACATCATGTCACGACGTGACTAGGGTCAATAGGTGTCGTAAGCTTCGTGACATCACATTAAATTAAAAATTTGTTAAATACATTGATTGAATTAATAAGTTAATTTTCTAAAGAATAATAAGCCGGATAGTGTGTCACACACATGTAACAGTGTGACGAAGTCGGGAGGAAGAATTAAAAACTAGACGAGAGCACAAGCATGGTCGTATATTTGAATTTTCTGTATATTTTATCGATTTGGACCACTCAGATTGGGAGCCCATGTTACAATTTCCGTAACTATACCGGTGTGCCAATCAGAGGTACTATTCACGGTCAGATATCTAGACAATCAATTTAGATTTGTACTAGATTTTTAATTTTTATCTGGGAGTCCTAGTGTCCGAGTAGAAGCGGAGAAAGTATTATCTATTATTATATAAGCGGAGAAAGTATTATAAACATTATTGTTGTATGAAATAAATTTTAAGTAGTCAATGAATACTTCACTTTCTAAAGTTCTTCCCATTGTTTGTTTAGGGCCAACTGTCAAGTCTAATCGGCCCTGGTCGCCATTACTTCGTAACGCAAGGCTGTGTCGCACGTATATAGGGATAGCTACGACACTCTGCGATCCGATATGATAGGACATCAGCCTGAAGTTCCCGTCGGGAGGAATGAAAGACAATATTCTTTCAGACTGAAACAAACATTTTTTGAGAATGACATCAAATACACCAGCTAAGTAGCCTACATTCCTTCTACAATAAACATAGAATTAAACTAAACTTCAATCTTAGGCAAAGCAAAGAGCATATGTGGCATCTTTCATATGCTCATTGTATGCTAGTTAGGAACTTATCAGTCATTTGACCATCTTAAAGGTTGTAGATACCGCTAACTGCACAATTGACTGCAACAACTACATGCATTTTGCCTTGAAGCTAGAAAATAGAGTATTACAATACTTTGGTGTCCTATTATAATAAACTTCAGGGTAGATACAATTCTTATTTAAAGTTGATTAATGACGGCATATGTAGTCTGATACAAGTCCGGAACCACCTGACACCTCGCATACCATTGATAATAAAGGTGTCTACCACGATATTAACTAATAAAATTATACAAATGAAACATTCAACAATTACCTCCCAGCGTTTGAATCTCACACAGGGGTGAAACGAAACATCATCAAAGAGGCGCGGATTGACGAATGTCAGCGTTAAATCTGGCATTCCACTGAGCTTTATACAGCAATCAATCTGAAATCAAAGTCATAGAAAATATTATTATGGAAGATGTTGGCGTTTGCATAAATTAAATTCCTACATTTTATACCCGATAATCTAGTGATTATGTTCTCATATACGCCATAGTTGGCGTACATGAGAATCTGTATGAAACTTGTGATGGCGACATTATTACCGACTAGTGAATTCGCAGCGTTATTGATGAACCAAGAATAAAACTAGAGTTATAACTAAACTTACATATCCTTGTATTTCTGCAGAAACTGTAGCACCACTTTTATCTATGATGGCGTCTACCTCTTCGACTACATCAAAGTATGCCTCATTATTAGCATACTTCACACCAGAGCGCCGCCATGGGACGTTTGAAAGCTGACCGGAAGGCAGTATGGAAGACACACTAAAAAAAAAGCATCAACATTTCTTTAAAGAAATTATTTATATCCAACATCTGGATGTTCTCTTTATTTTCCTCACAAATATATGAAGTCTACTGGGCGAATTCTCAATTTAAAAAACAAAATCATGTTAACTATGGATCAGTAATTAAATATTTTAATTGGTTATGTAACAACATCTATCTAGTAAAATTCCTAATAGTGAGGATTATGTGTCTTTTTATTTGAGGATTTAATAGTACTGCAATTTTCACTTGCACTATATTGATGCATGAAAATATAAAAACTATTACAACATAACACTCTGTATATTGGTGAAAACTTTATCAAGGAATATAGGCAATTCAAAAACCACAAATCGTGAGTACTCATTACATAATATAAAAACTTTATCAAGAACAATTTAACAGAACTCGTCATATAAATGACAATGTGTACACAAAATATGTTTCTGTATGACTTACTTTGATTTCCCTGTAACAGTATTAGCTATAGTCCTTAAAATGTTGGGTGGTTTAATTAGCTCCTTTAGAATGTTGCTTTCTGTTGCCAACGGGAACCCATTGTCAAGCATTTCATCTAATAGCTAAAATAAAATATATTTGTATAGGAAGCAGGATAAATAAATAATATGAAAAAATTAATCATTAAAATAATTTACCTCATATACAACTACATAGTTCTCTTTAATAATAGTCTCTGTACAGTCAGAGAAATAATCCTGAAACATGAGATATTAGCATTAGGGTAATGTTAAATTTAACAATCAAACTTAACAACTTATTTGTAAAGTGCTCTTAAATAATGTAATAATTGAAAGTTTTACTTAAAATAATTAATTATTTAGTGACTGTAAAAATTTGTATTGCACCGCAAAACTAAACACCACACTTTTAAAATTGCAATTTCTCCTAAATTATAGAAGTTCGAATTTTGTTATGAAAATGCTTTATACCAAATTTCATCAAGTTTCTGTGAAGTTAAGCATGCACAAGAAATCCTTACCTTTATGGAGGCCAAACCAGCTATTATAAGTTAAAAAGGGCTATTTTATTGGTTTTCATCTTTTTTAAAAATTAATAATTAACTGTAATTTAAAGAAAGTTAATGAAATTTTCTATAAAATGTTTTTTATTTCAAAACTCTAACTTCTAAAGTTTAGGAGAAATTGCAATTTTAAAAGTGTGGTACTAAGTTTTGAAAACCAGGTTCATACATAAAGTTACTATATACTATTAATATTACTATATAACCAGCATAGCATAAAGTTTTAAATGTATTTAAGTTATACAGAGATATTGAATAACAGGGGGTTATTTTAATTATATTTATATGAGATATATAAGATAGGATTTCAATTGGGTAATTAATCAGTAAATATAATATTAAGTCTTAACTTTGGGAAGACATTCCTCGCTCATACCACAAGATATCTTAGTTTATGACTAATAACAATTAATCATATTGTTAGTTGATACTTACTTATGTTATCAATTATTTTGCTTTATTTTTCCTAATAACTAAAACTAACTTAGTTTACCTGGAATGTGTCCACAACTCTATGCAGGAACTCTATAACAAACAGTGGGGCAACTTCCTGTGTACTAACTGCCACAAGGGCGACTCCACCTCGCTGCACTGATATGAGGTAGTGATGAGGTGCTGCAAGAACTGGTGGTACATCCTGAAGTTACAAATTTGTTAAATTCAAACTAATGTTATTTATCTCAGTGATAGGCTAGTGATTAAGATTTCAGTCTATCTCTCTGAGTGTTTGAGGTCCGGATCCCAAATACATATTTTATTTTTCAAAATTATATATATA
This sequence comes from Phareas burnsi, assembly GCA_018249415.1. Classification (NCBI taxonomy): domain Eukaryota; kingdom Metazoa; phylum Arthropoda; class Insecta; order Lepidoptera; family Hesperiidae; genus Phareas; species Phareas burnsi. The sequence continues at coordinate 3,873 of DWKL01002311.1, read as the reverse complement.
TATATATAGGAAATCTTTTGCTTTAATGTTAAAAATAAACATCTTAAGAAAAACTACATATCTGAAAGTTCTCAGTAAAGTTCTTGAAAGTGTGTAAAGTCTACCAATCCAAACTTTGTTAGTATCGTGGACTATAACCTAACCTTTTTTATTCTGAAAGGAAACCTGGTCCAATAGTAGAACAGTTATGAGTTGATGATGATGATGTTATTTGATCTCCATAAATTTTAAAGTAGAACTCTACAGTTACTGCCATCTCATATACCCAACTAAAGCAACACCTGTTTCCATCTTACAGTGGCTGGCTTTACACTGTTATAAAAAATCATAGCTAGTGTAAATTATGTTGTAAGACAGACTAGACCAGCATTGACTATTTAATGTTGCATGCAGATATAGGGCATAGGTTGCAGTGACTATTTAACAGGTGGACTGTGTTGCCTAATTGCAAAATATTTTAAGAATAGGAAATAAGGGTGCTTTAACGTATAGTGAGTGAAAAGTAACTATAGAAATTTACATCACATAAGATAACTTTCGCTAAAAGTTTACTAACATTAGGAGAAGCACGCTGAGCTTCCAAATAGTAATCGCACACGGATCTTGGTATCACACTACGCCAGTGTTTCTCGAGGAACACGTCCCTGAAAGCAAACACATTATATACAAGATAATTTCATTACATTGCAGATCCACAGTTATTGAAACAACTTACGTACCCAGATGGGTTTATAATAAACAAACTGTGAATCATTATAGCCACAATCTACGTTTTATGTGGAACAGTATTTTCCTAGTATAATTCTAATTAAAATACTAATAAAAAGTTAATTTTTATTTAATAACATTTCCTATTTAACTAGCATTTTACAAAAACAGCATCAACAAGACTTCTTGCATTTAGACTTAAAAATTGACATATTTACGTTTGACACTTGATGGTTTTGATAGACTGTCTACGTCACCGTTTCCAAATCAAATAACACAGACTATTCAGCCGTATACAAAATGTCTAACAATTATTATGCACTTTTATTACTGATTCATTCTGATTTTCTAAATTTTATATTTATTCTACAAAAAAGTAATAGCTAAATGTATATCAGAAAACATGATGCGGTTCCTAACCGGAAAATGCAGTCAACTGTGCAGTGGTCCGGCTTTCATTATATTAATAACAATTTGTCCTAAAAATAGGCGTACGTGTACCCGTCTACTTTTCATACCTCCTACCACAAGCTCGTAATGCAATCCTTAGTCCATCCTAAAAGAAGCCTCTGAGTTTAACGTATCTAAATGCAATGTACCTCTATATCTATGCAGATTGTAACCGATCTACAAAGTTCGACAATGTCGGGCGTGGTCGAGATTTGAATAGGTGACCGCTGGCGGCATCATGCGCGTTTCTGTATTTCAGAGGACATATTAACCTGTCGTTCCCGGTATCTTTAGATAACAATCGTTAAACCCTGTCGGTGGCCTTAAAGGCTGTTTGAAACGAGCGGCACATGTTAGCATCTTACCCGTATGTACTCAACTAATCCACACTGGAGCAGCGTGGTGGAGCATACACAAGGCGTTTACCCGATTGTAGGTAAAGATCCATGCCCAACATTAAGACAAGGGTTGCAGTCACTGTAGTTGCAGGGTTGCACACAGTATAGAAAATTACATTTTAAACACACACTTTCATAAAGAACAGCAACGCAATCACTATTGTTATAATTATATTTTTACCGCTGAGAGCATCAAGCCACAATTCTGCAATAACCACTCAATTTTAGATAAAATACACTCGGTACTATAAAATCAACTTTTATACAAATCTATATGTTATGAGGTGTCAATACAGCCCTCATAACAGAATTAAAAATTATCATTATTAAATTTATAAGCTATGGAAACATGAGATCAGAACCCAATTGAATGGGGAGCAAGCCAGACAATTGCCCAGAGTGGTGGAAAAGTGAGAAAAATGGTATAAAAATTAGAGCAGAGCCTTGATGTTTTTTTTTTGTTTGTAAAGTAGCAAATAAGCATGCCGACCACCTGATGTTAAGTTGTCACCGCAGCCCATGGACACCCACATCCAACCCCAAATAAAACCAAAGTTCTGTTTGAGATTGTATATGGATGTATCACTACTCCTAAGGACTATGATGGTCGCCTCGGTACATGTGTACCTGCCAACCGCACCTCTCCAACCGAAACACAACAATTGCTTCACGGCGGATCATGAGGGCGGCGGTAGTACTTCCCCAGACGAACGATTGTTCTACAACCTGTCAAAATGATAAAATCATTAAGTCGGATAAAAATTGCAGTGTAACATTTCTGGAACCACATGCCCATGAGTTGTAGGATGTCATTGTAAAGGGCAGCATAGATGATTATTTTTGCCCAGAGCGGCTAAATAGCTAGATCAGTTCCTGCACGACAAATATTACATTTTTATAACATATAATATTACCTTTTTACAAATTTTTAACAAATCATAGAAGTATTTTAACTTAAGTTTCTATAATGTAGTATGATCTGCATGTGAATGTTTATTATTGTTTAAATATTAAATCAAACCACTTAATTTTTATTTGATCAAAGAATTCCAAATGATTACAAAAAGATTACTAAAAGAGTAAAAGCTTTGTTTGGATATCATCTTAGTAATTTCCTTATGTCTGAGGGTTGTGATCGGCAAAAATTTGCTTCTCGACATTGATTGTATACATTAAGTATAAATTACTCATTATGCATGTATCAGTAATTAGAAATAAAACACGCGTGTGTGTCTTACTTTTTTATTGAGTCCAGCCCTAACATACACTTAACGGTTGGATTTAGCGACACGCTCCAACTCGTCCTTCTTCTTAATAGCATAGGAGTTTGATGAGCCCTTGGCTGCATTAATAAGCTCATCAGCAACACACTCAGCGATAGTCTTAATGTTTCTGAAGGCTGCTTCTCTCGCCCCAGTACACAGCAGCCAGATAGCCTGGTTCACTCGACGGAGAGGAGACACGTCCACAGCCTGACGACGGACGGTACCGGCACGACCGATCCTAGTGGAGTCTTCACGAGGCCCAGAGTTAATAATAGCAGTCACCAACACTTGTAGAGGGTTCTCTCCTGTCAGAAGATGGATGATCTCGAATGCGTGCTTAACAATGCGAACAGCCATCAACTTCTTGCCGTTGTTGCGTCCGTGCATCATCAGTGAGTTAGTAAGACGCTCCACAATAGGACACTGCGCTTTCCGGAATCGCTTGTGTGCGTACCTACCTGCCGAGTGCGGCAAGTATTTGGCGTACTTCTCCTTTACGGAGATATAATCCTGAAGTGACATATCCGACACCTGGACATCATAACAGCTCCATCTTCCAAACAGTTTGATTTCGGGAATATCCGCCGGCTGTGGCAGTGGCATGGTATCAACAGCCATGCTGCCCGCGTCCCCATCTTCGTTCCAGTTCTCCTCCGGCATAGTTATTGCCTAAAATATTATTCAAATTTTAGAATTGATCTTAAAAACTAAATTAAAACGAAAATATCAACAAGTTAGTTGACAAAATACATACTTTTCAACAAAATTGAATTTATAACCTCGTGTTGTCAAAAGAACACGAGAAAAAGGAAGTGTCTTTACAACGTGGGACCTTTATGTTGGCAATCATTATATTGCCATTGCACAAAAATTGCATAAGTCTTACAAAAGTAATACACTTTTTTTTATAAGAAAATCTACTCCTTTATATTTACGCCTGGGTACAAACTTTTTTTATTTACTTAGTTATAATTTTAATAGATTAGGAGAAGCAATAAAATAAATTTCCTAATTCCGATATCATTCGTGGCACAGTTGGTAACATTGGATAA